>JAQIXJ010000163.1:0-49342 GCA_034700185.1 Phthiracarus laevigatus
CTTTACAACTCGAGAAAGATTTCCCGCCTGTGAATCATACTAACGGCAAAAAATTGTTTTTAACTGCAATTCTAGTTATTTTATTTAGAAAAGAAAATCAGGATTATCAAAGATTTTCAGGAGTTATTAGTAAAATTCAGGATTTTCAAGAATATTAAATAGGTCTCAAAATACTTATTTTAGTATGATTCGTATACATATTTTATTGTAATATTTCTATCTATGTCCTATAAAAAGAAGGATTTTCCTGAATTTTTTGTCTCTAATCATAACGAATTTAAAACAATAATTTTTATGTAAAACTAAATAAAACTCTTGTTAACTAAATGAATCAATATTATACTGTCCATATTCATTTCAAAATTTAATATTTTTACTTGAATGAAGGTCTTGAGTTTTTCACATATTTTTGTGTGAACACACTTTAGTAAGTTTCTACAAAACTTATATCTGTTCATAAATAAGTTCATGGTTAAGTAATTTAAATTATTAAAATTATGTTTTATAATGAAGAGAAATTTGATAGCATTAAAGTATCAAATTAAATCAGTTTTGGGTTCTTATTTCTTAAATTTTACTGCACAAACGTGATTAGAAAAAACTAAATTTATCTGGCATTCCATATGAAAAACTAAAGTATCAAAAGCAAATAATTTTCCACTCAATTTCCTTTTTAAGATAAACAAATTGAATTCCATGAAAATGTACGAAAATGCTTAACTATTTTCCATTAAGCATAAGTTAAATGATCAGAGTTTAGTTTTCTTTTTTACTTCATACGCACTTTATATCTCATCAAAATGCCGTTTGATTTAATATTCAAGCATTAGGTATCCATATATTGATAACCGCTGGCAAAATATTATTATTGCATTTCAAATATGTAGTCTCAAAACGTAGTTCGAGGCTTAAAATTCATTTCTCAATAGTTTAGCTATATTATCTGGAAAAGAAAATATTTTATTTTGAACTTGTAATATTGAATTCAGGAAATGTTAAATATCTTAAACGGCGAAATGAAAAGAAATAAATGATTTTAAATGTTTTAACGAAAAAGAAGAAACAACGACGTGATTCAATCATATATAGCTGGTATTAAAACTATATGTTAATTTAAAGTTGAAATTACAAACTAAAATTCTGTTGGAAATGAGATATAAAAGTGGATATGCTGTATCACATTTTTACTCTGTTTCGACAGATGAATTAAAGTATTAAATAAATGTGCGAAATTAAAACCAGTTTATGAAGAAGGGAATAGTTTTTTATTCTAACTAAAACAATACGCAGATATGCTGCATAAAAACATTTATACATTAAGCTTGGAAATATTACATATAACATGTCTGCATATTAAAAATAAAACTTTATTTTATTATTCTATGACTGCTAATACTAACCATACTTAAAAAGAATAAACTTAATCGTGTTAAACTAACGTAAAAGTAACATAGTTTAATTACAAAATATAAAATTTATAAGAAATGACAATTGATTTAATGGTTTTATTATTAAACTAGTTAAGCACCCGCTTCGCAGGAATAAAAACATTGCCCGTATAACTTTTCATATTGTTAATATACTGCACTCGTTATAAATTGTTTAATTCTTTCAACTCACACTTGAATTATATCGTAATTCCGAACAATATGCTTAACTCTTGCCCTTTAATTTATTTAAAAAACCGTGTTATTTTATTTTTTTATTGTTAGGTAATAATGCTTAAGTAGTATATATTAGCACTTTAGAAGTTAATAGAGTGCAAAATATATATCTCATTATTTTACAATAAGATAAATAAAAAACCCGTTTCGCGAGAATAAAAAAGTTTTTATTCGTTTAACTAGGACACCCATCTGCGACCCTCTGCTACTAAGCCTAATCCTAACGTTCATAAAAATATTTATAAATTTAATTTGAATATACTATTGAAAAACGCTTTCGGCCACAAGAGCGCAAGGATTCCACAGCCAAAGACAAGAGTGTGTAAACACCGGAATCGAGTTGAGTCTCTTTAGAGAATTTAAATCAAAATATCGATACTAAACAATTCATTACTATTCCTTTTCTCAGAATAGGTTTCACTTTAATCTTTATATTTTAATTAATTGTGTCTCGAAGCTTACAACGCTTTACTAACTGTTTTCAATTAAATAAATAGCTAATCAGTGAATTAAAATGAATAAGATTTTTTATTAATATTTAAGATACAAAATATTTCTTTTCTCGAGATTATTATGCGACTGATCGCTACAAAAACAAAATTTAGACTAACTAATATTTTAAAGAAAAACCGATAAAACTTATTAATAGTTTTTAAAACATTAAACTATTGTTATTTGACTTTTAGTCAACACATTGTTGTTTCAAAACATTCATATATTAATCATTAAAAATGTAATATTCGTTACATAAAACATATTAATCATTTGAAAAACATATTATTCATTAAATAAATGAGAAATATCGGGCTAAACCCTTTCAGATTGAGAACGGTGTGCCTCACTATTACCCATCAGTATAACGTTTATATATTATATGTTTTGATATATGCTTTGCCCGTTATATTTTATTTTCCATTTAGTTTCTCGCGAAATACAACAATGTTTTAAAAGAGATAATACATTTTTAGATATTGTTAGGAAAATGCAGTACAAATAGCTTATTTAAGTATTTTAATAGAACGTGAAACTGAATTATATTGTTTGCGGACAGAGAGAGAGAGTGAAAGAGAAACGAAAAAGTATTTTTTATATTATTAATTGTTGGAGTCCGTAATATAATCTATTTATCAGTCTCATGTCCACAATCCGGCAAGTATTTCATGGTAAAAGTTCGCTTATGGTTTTATCTATATATACGGTTCGCTTATAATTTATAAATACTTCGGCATTAATGTCATGCCGGACGTGGTTTTGAAAGATTTAGCGAAGTCTATGTTAGGCCCGTCCTTTGCTTTTGCCCATAAAAATAATGCAACCAAACCAGTAATGCTCCAAAATAACGGTTATGTAGAATTGGGAAACTTAAACGGATTATCGAGTGTATTGTTTGTGCTGTTATCACTGCCTCATTTTGGTCACATCATTCAAACATATCAGACAATTCTAAAAATCTAGTGGATTTTATGCTGTGAAACAGGAGCCGAGCGGTACTTTTCTACATTCGATTAATGGTGAAGAGAATGCCACCAATAAACGAAACTTTGTTCAATAGTGTAGCTGTAGGGGAGGCATATGTGGGCTTTTTGGATAAAGCGTACGGTATTTGGAATGATAATAAATACGCTCAATCGTGCATCAAATGTGCTCAAATCGAATGCTGATCGGGTATTTGGTAACGATGGTAATGGTTATACAAAACTTATTGTTTATAATCACATCTTATCGTACATGAAATAATTTTATCGCGCCAATCAGTTCACTAATTTTTTGTTTCCAAAAATTATAAAAAATATTAGAAGTGTTCGTCAACTAAATATAGTCGAAATAGTTTATACGATGGATGGACAGGAGTGTGCTTTATGGCTGATCTGTTTATCCGCAAAAACTGGTGTTTCAACTTTATTTCCGTTGATCTTACTACTACATGGATGAATCGCGTTCAATACGGTCAGTGGACTGTACAGTGATGAGAATCCTGGACTCTCCATCATATATGATTGCCAACAATTATCACCATCAGAATAATGCACTTCAATCTGATTTAATAGTAAAGCAAATTAACTGTAATCTAATTTAAGTTAATTTTTTAGTTCAAATAATAGAGATTATAGCAATTAAAATTTTAGCAAATTTTTATTCATTAATTAAAGTGCATTATAAATTTAATCTCAATCAACCAAAATAAATTATAAATCAGAATTAAGTCAACCCCATCAATATTAATTTAATGACAGATTACTGAAACTCTCAGTAAACTGTTTTAAAAAATTGTAGTGTTTTGTCAAAATATTTCTTATCCTCAAACTTTGTTCTTTTTCCATTTAACGATTTAGAACTATGAACATGATGTTACAAATGAACATAAAACCATATTCATTAGAAACAATTTTTTAAGGATTTAAGTGTTTCTAAATCATTATTTAATAGATAAGCTTATTTTGTTGTCTTCGAAAAGGTTTTAATCAAGGATTAGGATTCGTTATTTTTTTGATTAAACAAGATAATTTCGCGGATCAGCGATTGCTTTGATTTCATTCTTAATTCCTGTTTACTCAATCACTCTAAATTTATCGTTTCAAAAGTTTACGCTTTAATCATTACAAGTTATGTTTAAATTATAGAAGCAGTATTTTTTCATTATTAAAATTGGATGTAAATGACAAGAAAAATGGACGGAAAGACAGAAAAGTATAATATTGACAATGTTTGCTAAAACTTGTTTATTATTTGTTCATAAATAAACATTTAAAAAAATTATTTAGTATCTAGTTTTGATACTTTACTATTATTTTTGTCTAATGTCTGGAATAAAAACATCTGGTAGTAAATTATTAGTGCAAATTTAATTATGAAAAACACTACTATTTTCGAAAAACTATCGCTTGAAAAACTCGATATTCAAAATTTTTACTTTAGTTTATTTATTTCGGCAAAATTAAGCGAAAAATTCTTATTAAATTAGCGTAACGCAAGATTTTTAAAAGTGAAGTATTGTTGTTCATTTGCGCGCATCCGTTAACTGTTATTATTCAGAAATACACCGAATAAACTAAATTTCAAACATAACAATTATTTGCTTAATTATCACTATTGAATTAATGGATAGTTCGAAAAATTCGGGTGAAATGTATGAAAGCGCCGAAAAGGTGAATAGTGGCGATCAACTGATTGCGAAAGAAAGTTGCGAATCAGTTGAAAGCGAAGATCAGAGATCTGCGGTAAGCGAAGAGCAGCCACACTCAAACGAATCAAACAACAATTTTTGTTACCAATGCATGGCATGTCTCTACGAAAATTGGGCCCATTTGTCGCCATCGTCTTCGTCTCAAATATGCACGTATTGCAATGATAATTGTAATTCACATAGCAATCCAATTAATAACGGAAATCCAAATCAACTGAACGATTCGGTTGCGACAACAAGTGGCCGCTATTTTGGATTATGTCAACCAATTAACTTTCCTATACCAGCATTACTTGTGTTCAACGAATCAAATCAGCCGTTCATCACCAGAGAAGGAACAATCAGACTATTGCTGAGAAATAATATAAATATAGACATCAGCGGGAATCGCGCTTTCCGTGTGATAACTATGGACGGATTGGCGATCGCTATTAATTTTAATGGGAAAATGTTAGGCATTGCGCATCCGTTCCTGAATTTGCTTCACGAAGGATACTCATCGCATATGGAAAGTGGCACAAGAATGGCGCAGATGAACGAAAATTGCATTTATTTCAAGAGCAAACAGCGAACATTGAGTTACGTGTTGGACAGTTCAGGATGCAAATCAACGGCATCACGATTTCGGAACATTGACTACGACTTTATCAGTGATGTGTTCTTCAATATGGCGTTATTAGACGAGAAAACGTTCGAAAAGCTATCGGAAGCGATAGCTAACAGTGTAGTGGCGAACAAAGATCAAGAGACAAAGTATTGGCAAATATATGGGATACGCGTTCGCCAGCAAACCAATGGTGACATTAAAATTACTAAATCGTACGGTAAAATTTCGGTCAATATTTTAGCGGATAAGTCTGGCATTCAAGTGGTAACGCCGTCAACAGGCGTTAAAATTAGTAACAATGAGAGTAAATATTTACAAATCGTCAGATTTGATCGATTAAATGAGATCCGAGTTGTGGCCGAAGCCAATAATTTTATATTTCAGTTTGGCTCACAAAAGGCTAGTTTTGACTTTAAAGATCAAATATGCATTAATTAATTTAAATTAAATTGTTATGCGCTTTTCGTTCTTATAGTAATAAAATTTAATATTTAATTTCTGAATCTCTAGAATCTATTTGTTATGATTTAAATACTGATAACTCTTTTAAATTTTATCAACAAATGTTTAACCAACAATTTGCGAATAGGAATAACGTAAATGCTTTTACAGTATATAACTAATATAAAAAAGATATTTACAGTAAACAATAAACAGTATTTGCAATAACAATATATTAAACCCAATTAGATATTGTTTACTTAAATCGCAGTAACGAGAGTTTAGTAAAACTTCTTTAGTTAATCTAAAATATCCACGAATGCTATAGATTACGAATACTTAGTTATTCAATTCATTATGATTTAAAAGCCAAATCAGTGAATGCCTAACAGAATGAGCAGTTACTGTACGAACGAGAACTAAAATTATTTTTACCACATTAATAAAAAATCATAAGTTATTTTTCACAAAACTTGCACAAAAAATATATTCAACTCAAAACAGAAAAATATTTTCTTCTTAAACAATAAACAGGCTCAAGGCTATTGAAACATCAGGATATGAATATTCATTTGGAATGATCATGAATTTTGGATTCTTACAGTATTATTTTCTGTAATAACAATTCACTATCTGAGCGAATAAGCTTAAAATAAATACTGTGTCAAAAATTAAAGTTTGAACTAACAAGAAAAATACATAAAACAAATAGTTTGGTCAATCCGGAGATTGAAATTATAAACAATTTTAAAATTTAAAGCAACATTTTATTTTATTTTATTTAATTATTAAAATCAATTTAATTGATTATAATTATATCGAATGTTTGATTAAATCTTTTTTATTAATTTTGTTAGTAAATTATGAAAATTAAATTCCGAATTTTGATAGTAAAACAAAACGAACATTACTAGAGACCATAAGCAGCGATGAAAGAGTTAACTTTGCTAATGTAAGCCGCTCTCGCAGCCTCTTTTGACATTCCTAATACAAATCAAATATATAGATCTTAATAAATGATTAAGTTATTTGTTTAGATCTAGATGTCAATACCCTTTTTAGCGTTCCAAGCGTCCCATTTCGCTTTACCCTTCAGATCTAACACTCCAGGACGGCCTAAATAAAAAATATATAATCGATTATTATAATGTGGATGCAATAGCAATGGAATGGCTGTGTAATCTAACTTGTATTGCAGTCTCCTTCAGTCGCTTGTTTGTATAGCGCGTACACTTCAAGCAATTCTTGATCCGTCGGCCTCTGCTTTAATTTTTTCACATTATCAGCAGCTGTTTTGAACTCCTAATCAAATAAATATATTAAATATAATTTATAGTTTTCTATTCAAAGATTTGTCAGAAATTTCTTTAAAACTTCTCATATAAGGTAAAAAATTTGCTATTCAAGGAAAATATTTTTAAACAAACAACAGACGTCGCCATTACTCAAAAATAATATTCCCATTGATAAATATTAAAATTCTGCTAAACTGTTATGTTTCGTTAGTAAAAACCCAGGTTTTAAACGTTTCGTTTAAAGAAAGTTTCAAACGAATTTTCTTCCTCGTTAACCAAAAAATGGAAATTTTCCCCATATAATTATAAATATACTAAACAATTCATTATAATAATAAGCAATAGTTTATTAAAAAGCGTAACAGCAATGCACTTTGAGCTATTGTCGCAATTAAAAATTTTTGTGAGTTAAGAAACAATTTCATATTTTTAAAACAAAATTTAATTATTTTGAGCTTAAAATCAGTTTTAAGAAATGATTCACTGAATATTATCAAAAAAATGGCTAAAAACTATTATCCCAATTTAAAACTCTAATCTTTACAAAATAAAATGTTGAAGCTTTACATTATATTGAGCGTTAAAATTGAAAAAAATCGTTTCAACAACAAAAAGTGTATCTTATTTAATAGAAGTTTAGCATGAATTAAGAAAAATTTTATACTCGGCAAATAATTTCAAAATTTTTGAAAAAATTGCCCGTCAAAAAAACGATGAGTTTTAGCGATTCTTTTAAAAAGTTGAGCAAAAAATAAGAAGAAAAATCTAAATATAGAAAAATTGTCGATAACTTTAAGATAAAAATCAGGAAAAATGGAAATCGGAAAGTGGGCCAATCTCATGGCCAATGAATTCTGTGGCGAAAATTAACAAAAAAAATTGTAAATTGTTTCAACAATTATTACATCTCTAATATCGAGTACAATTAAGCGCAATGTACTACAAAGCTCACAATAAATTTAAATGAAGTATCAGGTTATTTGTCATCACTTAATGTCTAGCACTGTATGATGATCTACAGTAAGCAAATCGAAACGTTAACTAATTCAATAATTTAATCGTTGATATACCGAGTAAAATCAATTGAAAATTTTGCTACACTTTAAATATATTTTGCTACAATTCAACTTAAATTATCGTAACCTTGAAACCCTTGCGATAAAAACTACTTGAATTATAAACTATTATTTTTTACTTAACTATAAAACTAAATAAATATTATACTCGTTTCTAAAAAAGTTAATATTAAATGATTTCAAAGTAATAATTACCGCATCAGACATGGTTTGTCGCCAAATTCGGTAAAAATTCAACCAAAAAAACTTGCGATAACTGTTTAATGTAAACGCGTGTGTCGTCCAAACGCGATAGAAGTTGTTAATGCAGTTTTACTGTCCAATAAATAGGGAATTAAAACAAGGAAAATGTTTCCAAAAATACGTATAACACGTCTATTTCGCTAATCTGTCGCAATAACGCGTTATTTACGCGTATGTCACTGCTTTTAGTAACTAATAAAAAAAATTTTGGTTGAGTAATCTTTGAGTGTACAGTTTGAATAAATGACTTGAAAATATGTACCAGTTTTATCACCTGATATCACATCATTCAAAACTCATACCGTACATGATTTTATTTGTTTATTAAGTCTCATATAATGCAATACTTACGTGTACTTTCAAACTGTTATTTTTTACCAACAATTAAAAACGATGAGCAATTAATTGTAATTGCGCACAACAAAACAAGTCGTACGAATAACAATTAAATCAATTTATGAGAAAAACTTGCGGCCAAATTATAAATAGTTTATTATGAAAAATCGTACGTAATTTATAAGATTAATAATTAACGGAATGAAACCATAGGAACAGCCAATGAAAACATACGATCACGCGAATAGGTTACCACCCATTGTGTATCACTTCCTTTTCCAGTCTAGTATAACGCATTGTAAACAAGTTGAGTAGTAATGGTGAGTTAATTGTTTATCATTTTCGAACTCGAAATTTAATCATTCCATTAATTATTGGATTGTTAGGCGAAAAGAACAAAGAAGGTGGGAGTGGTTGGCAAATATGGTACGCGTTATGGCGCGTCGTTGAGGAAAATGGTTAAGAAGATTGAAATAACGCAACACTCGAAATACACGTGCACTTTCTGTGGAAAGGTTTGCAACTAATTTAATACCATATTATAGTATTATGAAAATAATGGATTTATTTGACGGTAGGAATCGATGAAACGAACGTGTGTTGGCATTTGGAAGTGTAAAGCGTGTAAGAAGACTGTGGCTGGCGGTGCGTACGTGTTCAGCACCACTGCTGCCGCAGCTGTTAGAAGTGGTGTTCGAAGGCTTAGAGAAATGAAGGAACAATAAATTATAGACAATGATTTGCTGTTTATATATTTTTTCTTTAAATAAGTAATAAATTGTTTAAATGAGAGTTTCGACTGTTTATTTTTCTCAACATATTTACAACACACTTTCCAAATAACAAATATGAATCACATTTTTAAATAAAAATACGAGAATTATCTTATATAAGTATTCATTTTTAAGTAAAATTGACATTTTGGTGGATCGTTAATGTAATTTGAGTTTCTCTCAACATTTTATAAAAGCTAATTTACTATAAACAGTACCGCAGTTGTGTTAAATTATTAAAAATACGATTGAATATATCAAAAAACAATTAGTAAAAGCAATCGATCTGTTTCTAACTACGGTAATACTCTTAGAAATAACATTGGTTTACATCGAATGGTTATGAGAATATAATATTAAAAAATATTTCACTATTAAATAGGAGATCTGATTGAAATTCACAATACATTAACGGCACAAAAAAATAAATCGCGCGTTTAGTTCTCATAATTTCAATTACATCGATTGACTACACTAAAATTAGATTCTTTATCGATTAATTTGATAAAGACTTCTGCCTTAAAACGTTAAGAACTATTAACGTTAGAATGACCGCTCTTTTTACATAATGAGGTAAAGGATAATATAATACCAAAAAGTATTCATAAATAGTCAAAAAACAATTTTTACGATATCTATCGTTACGTACGATTAATATAAAATTACACTAAACATGAACGAAAATTTCAAAAAAGTATTAAATCACGATACTATTAATAGTTCTGACAAAAATGACTATTAATAGCTTTTAAGATACTGTTAGTTATCTCAAAACTTTTTTCAAAAAAAAGACAAATGGTTATAGCGGTCATACATCCGACTCTTTAGGCAATCGTTTTGGCAATTTGATATCTTCTTGTATTTCCGATTCCGATAGTAATTCGAATTCGTCCTCAAACTCGTCCGAAGTACTATTTCTACTGAAATGAGTACTTATAAAGTGAATACCATTACTGCTATTATTACTAAGCTCGCTATGCGTCGGCGATCTGTCGCCCAAAGCAGTTGATTGTGATTCAAATTTAAATATATCGTCATTAGAAAGCTCAACATTGATACCCAACTCTTTATCGAGAGTTGTATCCAACTGTGAACTCGATAATAGCTGTAATGACGAATCGTCTCCCAGTATTAAGTCAAACGGATTCATTTCAATTGAATTAAGACTGTTTAGAGGCATCTCGTCAAACGTCTGCGCTTCCATAGACGTAACCATATTGTTATTGTCGTTTTCGTCTTCGACATCGTTTTCATTATTTGCTTTTTGCGATAAGAACGAGCAAATAGTGGTATACCATCCGTGAGGCATAACATAAAGAACTATTCCCGGACCTAAAGCCAATGTCATCACTAAAATGCAAACATATTCACTTATAATATACTGTTAATATATAACTTTAAAAATCGCATGTTTTCATTATCATACTCATTGCATAAACGATGACAACTCCGGGAACGATTTTTCCAATGATAGCTGTCATTGATAGGAAAAAACAAGCAGCGATACAAAATAAGCCTCTGTGCGATCTTCTAAACTTTATTAAGCATTGAATAAACCCGTTTATCATAATAACGAATTCATTGATATATCGACTGATTTCTGGAGCACTTAGTACTTGAGGATGAATGGGAGTCCATCTAAATTATTTGTTTAATGGCAAGAAAAAAGTTTTTAACAACAAATTAAATTTTTAATTCGTTTGAACACAAAACAATATAATCAAAGATTTTAAAAAATATTAATAAAAACTGATTTTCGAAACGCTAAGACTTATAGATATAATACTGCGATGACGCAAACAAATCTTTAAAAACTGGTGAGAAAGTAAACTTTTATCTATATTTGGATTAAGTTATAATTCGAGCCTTGTTATTGAAAGTACGTACAGTATACAAACAAACACTAAAAACACAGTGGTATACTGTATTTTGGTATTAAAAGTGCGTTAAGGTTAGATAAGTGACGAACGCATAAAACAGCGCAAACTTACGCTTTCTTATTATATATTCGTCTTATTTATTATTTTTTCGCGTCGCGCACAGTATTTGCTAATAAACACAAAGAAAGTGATGTCAATGTAATAAAACAGCACATGACTTATCATTGTGACATGATTTCTAGCAACGAATCAGCATATATCGCGAGAGATAACAAAATAATTTTATAGCATAAGCAATGAACGCGTAAATGGTTTAAAGTTTAGGAAAATCTTATTTTGATGGCAAAACGCCAGACAATTGATCGAAAATTTTTGGCACAAATTGCGCGAAACGTTGAATGACTTACCCTTCGTTATCATTTGACTCGTTTGGAGGCACTAATAAATCAAATTAAAATTTAAATATTAATAAATTGATTTCTGTTTTCGACACGCGTATACTTTTCTCATCACAAATAATAATCAAATTTCATAATAACCTCGGATTTCGGGCCAAATATAATTTGCCCACAGTTTTGAAAAGTAGAAGCAAAACAAAACAATGGCTAATGTTGAATAGAAGCGTCGACTTAACGTAACCATTAACCTTAACAATAAGAAATTTTTGTTAATAACACAAAACGAATAGTTTTCGTTCAAATTCATACCAAAAAATGCAGTTAAATGCGATAAAAGCGAAGGCAGAAACGTATGGCTTTTCCCAAATCAGTAAACTCTGAAACGATACCATCAGTGGTTCCAATTTGTTGATCATGTCTTTGATGCCGAATTCGGTTCGTATTTCGCTATTGGTTTGTGGATCCGTTGACCGTTTATACGGTAAAACTCGTTGCGATATAGCGTTGTACGCGTTGAGTGCGAATCGTTTCATACCATTACTATCCATAATATCGTGATATGGTAAACAAAAATTGAATTAAAAGCAGCGAAAAATATGTTTTTGTTTGTTATTTCCAAATGGATAGATAATGATTATGACGTAATTATCAAAACCATATGATATGACTCACTATTACGCTGATTTTGTTTTAGTCAATCATATATCAAGGATTTCTCAAAACAATTATTATTTTAATCAACCCTCGAAACATAAAGTACGTGTGGCAAAATTATTTGTAAAATCATTGGATTCAATAACTTTGGGTTATGCCCGAAGCTCAAGCGCGCCATACTCAAGCGATTAGCGATTGAGTATGTTATCGTCGATGGCTATGTTTTATATGTTTTTTAGTTTGGAGTTAGCAAAATTTCTTAATGATCACATTCAATTGTATTTTAATTTATTTACTGAATTTTATAATGTAGTTTATAGATCAAAAAAGTACATATGCTCATATTTTAAATAAATCATAAACTATCGATAATACTATATATGCAATCTGTAAACGAAATAAAATCTTGCGCATAAAGCTAGGATACCAAAAAATAAGATGCGAACGCTATTGTTTTCTATAACATTATGAATAAAAACTAAGTTCTGTAATTTAAAACAAAAAGCCCGCGCTAAAATTATGATAAAACAATACATGAGAATTTTCTGTTATATACTAGAAACAGAGTATTCAAATAGAGTCGTACTATTAAACGCCAACTTGTTTTAAATCCGGCAAAAAGCAATGTTAACTTGTTTATTGTACTTTTATTATCTGTAGTTGTAAATAAATTATTTGAAATTTGCAAATAAAATCCCTCTTAATTTTATTGATTTTTAGCTCACTATCTAGAAAGTAGAGCTCATGAATTTAATTCTGTCCGTCCCTTCTTCCGCACTAACTCTGCCACTGAATATAAAACGTATTTTATATTCGTTAATTTTGGCATGTTAGAAAACCGTAGACTAAATATTAATTTAAGTTTTATTAAATAAACTTATTAGATTAGATCAAAATATAAGAAAGTGAGATTTCTATGAATGTGTCGTGAATCGTTTACCCTGAATTCGGTCGTGCTTTGTACTAACTAAATTTGGGATCTTATTGAAACTTCTTTTGTAGACGAAATTAAAAAATATGTTTTAAAAGAATTTCAGAAAAGGGCTATAAGGAGATGTTTGATCTAGAGAGAAAGAATTTAAAAACTTAATTTATATTTAATAGGGATTATAAAAATACGTATTATAAAATAAGTATTATTTTTTATTAAATTCGAATTCTTTAAAATTTCTGAAAAGATCCAAACTAATAGACCGACAAAACATCAAATTTAAGTGAAAAGGTAAAGTGATTAAAAAGCGAACAGCAGAGATATAATTTTAAGAATATATTTTAACCCCCATATTTCCCACCCATTTTTTCAGGAGGGGTCCCACCACCTCCAAACACCCCTACTTGACCTCCAGGACAGGACAGGACAGGACTACTACTTAAATTTAACGGAACAAGACGGTACTTGCAAATTTAAAGTTTTTCCACCTCTATTCTACATAATAAATATTATAAGTTTTCCGATTAATATGGTATATTAAATCAAGAAGTTAGTTGTTTTAAACTATACTTACTAGTTTTAAAAATATAATCAAGTTTTGACTAATTTTTTATAACTACCAAAAATTTCGGTTTTTATAACCTAATAACCACCAAATATGATAATTTGATATTCCTTAAAATCACATCTCTGGTTATCAGTAATTACTTTTCACAATATAGCTCAATTAAGGCATTAAACTTTTTATCAAACTTTGTGTCAAACTCCAACTTTTAAAACATCCACTTCGTCTGCATTTTACTCTATTCCAAATTTTTTACTGTCTTATATCAAGTAAAAGTGCTTTAACAAATTCTACATAATCCACTTCGTGTTTGATTGATGAAAACACCCCATTTAAAGTAAAAAAGCAATTGTGAGCAATCAATTTCTTTTAAACATCCAGTTTTAAATTAAAATTTCATGTACGACAAGATATTTTAAATTACCGTATACTAACTTTTGTTATATCTTATCTCCGTTTTATTTTTTTATTAGCGTTAATTGACTTTACTATTTATTTTTGTATTACATTAACTCAAGAACAATATATATTGCATGACTCTTTATTTTTTTGAATTTATTTGACGTCTAACATTGCAAGAGTTTAGTTTTGATTCAAAATGCTGTCTATCGACGATATACTTAATTCGGTTCTATTTATTTCGATATTCTGTTTGATGGCGCTATTATTTTTCGCATGTTGTTTGGGTGGAAGTTATTGCATATATCGTAACTGTTGCGTAAAAAAGCCTGAGTCTCCAGAAACAGTTACTTATTCCGCTATAAGAAGAAATTTGAGAATTTCTCAGATGATAGCATCAGTTTCACAGCCACAACACGCGCTTAATTCGCCTTCATATCAACAGCAATCCTCAACAGAAAATCCTCCGCCATATGAGGATATAAATGATACTAACTTTTCAAATCAATCGATCAATACTTTAAATTGATTCTTTAATTATTTGTTGGCGCACAATCAATAGCTTTCATGTGATGTTCAACCAAATTATGATAAATTTAGTGTCCGAAAATCACTTTCAAAGTTACGAACAATTCATTTTAGACTATTATGGCTGAGTGCTACTGCACAGAACATCGAAAGAAGTGCTTAAAAACGTTAACCGCTTACTTTAAATTATGATTTAAATATTATTTTTTAAAATTAAAATCGTATTAAATTTCTTTGATCTGTTTAATTTAAAACATGTTTTTATTGTCACATTGAAAGTCATTCATATGCTTACGATATAGCAGTATAAAAATCATAATGCGTTATTGTGTAGAAAATATCCAATCAATAGTTTTTGTTTAACAAACTAAACACTTGCGCGATTGCTTGTCCGTACTCTTATTGTCCAAACTTTCTCTTTGATATTATGAGTTTTTTTAATGTTTTATTACGAAACTCGCTTTTCAAGGCAATATTGTAAATTGAAAATAATAATTAAATAAATATACTAACTAGTAATTCTAGTTAACTTAAACTTTTAAAATGATTAAAATACACTTAATTTTGATAATTTTCACTATTATTTATTTCCTAAACTTAATCAAATTTAATGCATGCAATGTGGCTATTGATGAACAAAGCGAAGAGCAAGTTATTGATAGCAATAGCGAAGAGCTTTCACCAAAGATGAAAAGCTCTTGCGAAACATTGCCATCAAAGATACGCGTCACCAAAGAAGAGCACGATCAGGCTGGAAATGCAATTAGAGTTTGCGAAGGTTTTATTGTGGTTAATAAGTGCGAGGGAACTTGCATTTCACAATTGAGACCTAGTGTTACAACTCCTACTGGTTTCCTCAAGGTATTAAAGGTACTTTTTTATTAGTTTTTGTTTGCCATTCGCATGTTCCGATAATTTATGTTCGTTTTTATAGTTGATTGAAATTTATAATAGAAATTTTAGTTCCATTACATTGGAATTGAAGTTTTATGTCGGCTATCGAACGATAAATGGAATAAAAATGTTTAGTTTCAATCACACTTTTACTATAGAGCTTAAAAACCTATTATTTTAATTAACTGTGAATTCGGTAAAAATGTTAACAAAATAAATTGAAGAAATAAACCAATCTTTCATTTAGTTAAAATAAAAATGAATGATAAGCTGTCAATTGTGTCAGTTTTGTTCAACAAAATATTTCCTCCAAAAAAACCACTCATAAAACTTAACTAATTCATAATAGGAATGTGTTTGCTGCCGAGAATCATACATGAAACAGAGAGAAGTCCATCTCACCGAATGCTACGATCCGGACGGCAAAAAGCTTGCTGGAAAGTTAAGCTCCATGTCTATTGCGATGATGGAACCAGAACAGTGTAAATGTCATAAATGTGGTTAATTTTATTCGCTAATCGCTAAAATAATTAAATAAAAGTATCCATTAATATTAATTTATACTGAAAACTTTGTAATAACACGATTTGCTTTTAAGAATCGATTTAATAAATTAAAAAACTTTTGATTTATTGCTATTATAAAATAAGCGGTTTGTAAAACAGTTGAATTTTCATTCAAAAATAAATAGAGTAGAATTTGAATTTTAAAGTTAAATGAAATCGACTAAACACTATAAAGTGAACATTGTATTTTGAATTCACCTAAAGTGTTTGCAGTGTGCGTGAAGATATACATTATTTCTGAAATTAATAGAGTAAAAACAGACTACCATTACTGCCATTACTACCATGACTAATCTCTCTCTCTCTCTCTCTCTCTCTCTCTCTCTCTCTCTCTCTCTCTCTCTCTCTCTCTCTCTTCAGTACGACTAACAAGATTATAATTTTCTCAAAAAAATTAAGAAAATTTTTATAAATTTTATGGATTTCTATAATCATTTTAGTTTTAATTATGTGTTAATTAGATTTTCATCGTGCAATCAAACATAGCTATAGTACTATCATATTTCTTACTTATCTGTAAATTAAATATCAAACAAGTTTATTTTTATTAGTTAAATAATTATTTTTTTTGTTATTGAAAGATTTATTAATGTGTATACCATCGTAAACTATTTTAACTTTCAAAAATTTAAATTTAAATTGATGTCAAGTTTGTTAAATATTGTAATTGAAAACAAAAAATCACAAAAAAACGAAAGTGTCTAATGAGTCTACGATTCATTACTTTTGCTTACTCTAGGAAAGTTTTAGGGAATAAAAAAGTCTAAGCTGTCACAGTATTCTCTGAGCCGTGAAAGTGTTGACCCCCACATTTGATGAGGTGCTATGGAGTTCACTCCACTCAATGTGAATTTTAAAATCTTATAATAAATCGTGCGTTTAGTTGCTGTTTTAACCCCATCGCGAATACATTTTTGGGGAGTAACTCATTGGAAATAGATGAATCAAAATATCACGTTTAACTCAGTTAAATATTTTTTATTCGATTAAAATAATAAAAAATACTTTTAGGTGGATTATCAAGTTTAAATAAAGAAAACAGCACTAGGAAATTTTCAAGAAGATGGTAAATTTTAAAAAAACTCACAGTAAGATAATTTTTAAAAAATATAAATTCTTAAATTCTATTGATTAAATGCACATATTTAAACGAACAATCTGTTACAACTAAGTAATTATAATAAAAAAGTTAAAATATATTCTGTATACATTGAAATGAAGTTTAATAGCAATAAATTAAAATTTTCAAAATGATAATAAACACGAAAGTTCCACATAAAATTATCCTTAATTCTGTATAAATTATATTATTATAATCACATCACGTTTAATAGTAATTGTTAACTGAATATTTTTACCATTGCTTACTAAAGCAGTTATCAAAAATATTGTTTAGTAATTTCTTACTTGTTTATGCTTAAAAAGTTTATTTTTCTTTGTTTTTTAACTTATTTAAAATTCACCAATTTTGAACTCATTCTATTTTAAATTCAATACATTAAAAAACTAGCCTTATTTATTCTTTTGCTTTAAATATTTTTGTTGTTGTTTATGCGATTTTATGCCATATAGTTTTTATTAGTAACTTACGCCAAGTTCAGTAAACAAAATAAATAAACATATGAATTAATTAGTGCATTCACATATTTACTGGCAAAAATATTTAAAACATTCTAATTGCATAACAACTAAAATTATGTGCTTTTTCTGTGCTTTTAAGATTAATGGGTTTAAAAAAGGCAATAGCAATCTTATCGGTCCGTACATATACAGTATTACCATTTTTCAAAATTTTTATTGAGTTTATGAAGATTTAATTTTCCTTAAAAAAATATCTTAAATCAAGCTATAAGATCAATATAAATAGAATTTAAACGTTATAGTTTTACATAGCGATTAGTTGGGCTAGAATACCTAAGACAAGACTAATGATAATGAGGGTTGAGCACCATAGCTGAAAGAATTCTTTAAGAACTTCCATAAAAGTTAGAACCTCAGCTCTTACTTGGAACCAATACCAAAATCTCCAAGATTAAAATTTTTCCTGAGTTATTGATAAGCATTTGGCTTGATTTTTCCTATAGATTTTAATAGACCTATTTAATGTAGAATAGCAAATTATAAATTAATAAAGTGACATTAATTAAAATTTTACTTTTTAATAAGTATTTAGTACTTATTACTTGAAAGGACTGAATTACTTTAAGTTAATGTACTTAGAACAAAGAATTCTGAAGCTTACATGTAACCGCTTACTAATACTCTGTACATAAACTGATTACCACCCTCTGATATTTGTTTGCTAATGACCTGAAGACCTGAAGGTCGCTAAGTTGAAATCTGCTATATTTTAGCAGAATATCAAATAACATTAATTCAAAGAACATGATATATAGATTGTGGACACAGCGGGATCGAATGGCGGTCACCCATTGCTTTTATCAGAATTGCCACTTTATATCTTGTAATCGCAATTAAAGATTATGAAACTAAATCCATGTAAAATTTCTGCATTTGAAAAAGTTTCCATTTCAAGATCAAATCATTTCTTTGTCATTATATCCTTTAACTTGCTTATTGCACAAAATCTGGCCAACATTGGCATTAATTATGTATTTGAAAGTATTTCTATTAACGATGTTCTATTTGAATAACATTTGCGAAAGCACTAAAGAAGTTTGCCATTTGCGTCCAGTTATTCACGTGTTGCAACACCCGGGTTGTGTACCCAAGCCTATTCCATCTTTTGCCTGTTATGGCATTTGCTCTTCTTATGTTCAGGTAAAAAATTTTCGTAACATTTATATAATAATTTCGTATAAACTAATGATTAAAGTAAGTATTAATGATACATTTACTGATATTTAGGTTACTTAGCGATTCATTGATTAGAATTATTCGATTAATTAATGTTACTCTATGAACAGGTGTCTGGATCAAAGTTTTGGCAGGTTGAGAGGTCCTGCATGTGCTGCCAAGAAATGGGAGAAAGAGAAGCGTCTATTGCGATATTCTGTCCAAAACAAATACCAAGATTTCGTAAGGTAAGCAAACAATTTTATATTTTACATACTATGCTCTAAAAGAGTAAAGACCAGAGATGTGAGGTTAATAAAAAAAATTAATTTTGTGGTTATTTTGTTGTAAAACTTTAATTTTTAAATTTTAAAAAATATTGCTTAAATTTATCAATTTACATTTAATTAAAGTTTTTTGATTACTGACTTATTATGTATCTAATAAATTTTAGTGATTTTTTGATAGCAACTGCTATCAAATTTGGAAATTTCATAAAAATCACACGCCTGTTAATTTTGTATAAGTTGTTATTCTTATGTCACATCCATATGTTAAAACTAGAACGAACATTCACATTGAGCTCACTTTGATTCTAATATTAATTTAAATCAATATTTAGCAAAATTATGTGAATGAGTGTATATTTTAATTTTTAATTTTTATTGTTTTATTTTTAAAATTTCATTCCGATATTAAATATATTGTTATAGATAGTATTTCAGTGAGTGTTTTTGAAAATTAGATTCAGTTTATGTTCAGACTCGATCATTAAATATTAAAATTTATGTTTGAGTTGCTTAATCAGACACAAATAGGTTTTTGCAGCCTGTATGGTTACTTTAAAGTAATTAAGACCATAAATGGTTGTACGTGCCACCAACCATAACTCAATTTTTTTACAAAAACTCTATCATGCTATTTTCGATCTCATTATAAGCCTTTTATAGTGCCAAGACAAACAGACAGACATCCCAAATACAATAACTTACTTTTTCAAAATAAGCTAAAAACTCATTCTTTACTTAAGATTCTCTTAAGAATTAAAGTCCAAATTTAGGTATTATCATTTCACCATAGATTTAGAGAGCAATAGAACTATTGAAAGTGCCGAACACTGTATTTTTTGGCAAACAACATTTAAAAGTGTAGGTTGTTTTGCGAAAAAATTGACGAAATGTTTAATTAATACACGGAAAACAAATATATTATTACGACTGAGCATCTTTTCAGCAATAATAAAAACTTACTTAAGCAAATAAATTTAAAATGAAATATAAATTTGATTCCATTTAATATGAAATTCATTATTAAATTAAACACATTTTAAATTTTTTTAAAAATTATTTAAAAATGGTTCTAATGTTAAAAGGATTAGAAATCATTTGTATTACAATGGAAACTTAGTTAACATTTTTATTTATTCGTTTTTTTCTCAAGTTCTTCAATTAAAGTGTAAGTTAAGCAACAATAAATTATTAGTTAGCAAAAAAAGTTAAAGAAACCTTCAGCGATAATAGACTCTTTAAAGTAAAAGTGAATAACAACAAATATTTGTTATTCGGATTAAATATAATGAACGAAGAAAAACGATTACATTTTAGGTTAACATAAATTAAACTTAAATAAAAATTCTTTTATCTCATAATATTGCATAATTATTGCGAAGCACTTCATTTATCGCGAAAACATTTATCTTCTTGATTTTTAATGATAGCGTGTGATTATTAAGATTTGTTTCATTGAAAGTTTTTTTCGAAAGAGATCAATGTTACGAAAACTTTTTTACTTTTTTTATTTAAGATTGTAACGCGAGCTCCAGTGGATTGTATGTGTCGTCCATGCACTGGAATCGATGAAAGTTCTGTTCAGCCTCAAGAAATTATGAATTTGATGGGAAAAGACACTGATATCGAAAGCATGCCTATTATATAAATTTTTATAAATTTCAGGAAATCAACCAACATTTTCCGATTACTATATCAATCAGATAATCTACAAATTGGCAGTAATATCGAGGTTAACCATCGATAGACTTCATACAACTAATGATCAGAATTTACGGATCGACAATAATGCTACGTTTCCGTCATATTAACGTTTTATTTTATCAAACAATTTTTTAGAAGTAAATTTATAACTCTTTATAATGTTACGAAAATTTCGCCATTTAATACCTATTATTTGCTATTGAATAAAAAATGTTTGTTTAATTTGAAGATAGCTTTACTAAAACACGTCACCATTTAATTATATTTCAATAAAGTTTTTGTGGAAAATTACCACTTAGCGAACAATAGAAAATTCAAAACTCTAAGGGAAATTCTTGCATTCCATTTTGAGAAAATAATGTAAATTATTTTTTGTCATAAATAACAGTTTAATAGAATAAACTGCATAAATCTATAAATCTTCTTTGAAACACACTTGAAGTTAGAATAATAACTATACGTTTTATACTCGTATATTGCAAATGTGTTTCGAAGCGGTAACATTAAAAAGTTTTATAAATGCGTAAGTCTTTCATAAATTAAATTATTGTTCAGCTATTTTCTTCCAAAACTCGTTTGTATTCCTCTTAGTACATGTAGATTACATGTTTTCCATTTATTCGGACAGTATATATATATTTCTTAAACTGTAAGCTTTTAAACTCGTGTCAGTTATTAAAAATTCAAAGGCTAGTAATTTTTATTTAAAGTTTTTAAATTTTATACACTTAACGTAAAACCTAAAGCAATTTTCTAAGTTACGGTATAAATAATGAATGAATATCAAAAAATGCTAAAATGATATAATTTCTTTAAGCATTTTAGACTTGTAAACATCAATGGAATAATTTATCCGAACGAATAGCTTTAATATTACAATGATTCAATTTTTTAAAATTTATTAATTACGTAATGTTACATTGAGAACGAAGTTTAATTGCATAGTTAAATAATGCAGCCTTTTTTTATTGCTTTTTATTGTTAATTTTTCATATAATTATAGAATATTGACAGAATCATCGCTTATTTACATTTTAAACAGTTAATTTAACACTAGTGCATGCATATGTGTGTGAGAGAGTATGTGTTGCATGACACGGTTTATATTGACCCGAGACAATATTTTATGGAATATAAATTTATTTATTAATTATTGTGGTATTTCAAAATTTTTTTTATATATTTGCCCAAAAATATTAAATGCGTTTCATGCGGTTAATTGATAAATTTTAAAATTACTTTTCGTGGATCCAACTGAAATAGATTTATAGATTTCTTTCGCGATAACGTTGCTTACTGTAAATAAATATATAACACTATTAAACATGTTTGTGCTAAATATCATATTTACAAAAAACGATGTTATACATTTTAAAATATAATTAAATAATAAAAAAAACATGATAAAAATTAATGTTTTATTAAAATAATTTTTCTTTTATCAAAGCAATTATGTCATTCTCTTCATCACAAAATTTAAACGCGCGACCTATATCTTAATAAGTTGTTTGATGTATGTAAGGCTGGAAAAACCCAAATATACGAAGTGTCTCTATAATCTTGTTGTACCATTTTTGTTCAACAGGTACGCGTTAACTTTTTTCCTTTAATTGTCTAGAATTTTCTGCAGCATAAACTTATACCGAAAGAGAAAATTTGTGCTCAAATTTTTTTCATTATATGAAAACGTAACTTTTTGTCTCTTAAAATGATTATTGATTCCAAGTTTCCTTTACAATTGGATATAACAAAGTGTATTTGGCATAACCCTTCGTAACAATTTTGAAATATTAATTTTTATCGTTCTATTGTCGCTTTCGTTCGATTATTATCGCAGGCATAATAATGATTATTAACTGGTAAATATAAAGCACCTTATTTTATTACTTAAAAACTAATTATCGTCCAAATTGGTCATTCGAATGATTATTTGGCGAATCGTCGGGTTTATATAGCATTAACTTGACATCTATCTACTTGTATTGCCAGTTTTAAATTTATGAAAAATCCCCGTTAAAATAATTGTTCAGTCTGGTATATCTCAGACGAAACACTTACATGTCAAATATCAATATTATTAAAGAATTTTTTTCGGTTCGAGAAAAAAGAACGTTTCACACATCACTAATTTATTACAATACAATTTCGTACAACTTTTTTGAAAAAAAATTCGTACAGCTCCGCAATGTTAAAATATTTAGGCGTATCAATATTAACACAATAATAGCTTATTGGATAATAAAAAAAGAGAATACTAATTATAAAAGTTAATTTACTGATGCATAAGTTTTAGCTTATTCATTCAATTCATACAATTATAAGTTTATAAGTTTTATTTGTCATCTTTGTTCAGTCAAAGGGGTATGTTTAACACGTTTAGCATAATTTTCTTAATATCATTTTCAGTTGACACTTTTTGGTTGTTCGATAAATTGCTTATTTTTAGTGATATTATTATACCAAATAATTAGAAATAAACTTTTTTATAAAACTAATGAATGGCTAAAAAAATCTATAGGTGTGTTTGTTTCTTTTGTGTACTTTTAGCCTAAAGTTTGACACAAAAAAAATTAGTGTTTATTTTTTTAAAATAATTATAATACGGATAATAATGAGTATAAACTTAAACTTATTCAAAAGAATAAAAACAAAATCAATATTTAATTTAAAATAATAATCGACACTCAAAAGCTATAGTACCACATAATATTAAAGCATTTTTCTTTAATTATTAAACGTTGCAAAAAATGAGCAAATAAAAAGAATAATTTAGCTTATAATTCAATTAATATTAATGGCACAATAAAATATTAGTTTGAACACAGTATAGTTGTTAAGTTTTTCGGGTGAGAACACACTAATGAGACTTTCGTGTAGTTTTAGTTTTCTTTTTGAGCGAAAAAAATATTGGCTTTCATTTGAATTAGAGTATGATTTCATTGTTAAACTTTTAATTATCATTCGCTTGTTGTTAAGAAAAAAACTTTGTTTATGTTTTTTACGATTTCACATTTTATAGTCACATTTATTTCTTCTTTTGGGGTCTGCTTTTTACTGTTGGCATAACTTATAACTTTTTTTATTTGTATTTAACATCCGTGTGATATTTGTTTTTTCTTGAAGGTTAACAGTTGAAATCAATTTTTTTGTTTGTAGTCAAGAAAACGACGTTTGCTATAATTTAGAAAACGTTATTAATAAATTCTTTATTGTCATTAAGTTTTTAAATTTAGAAATAACTATATTTTGGTAATGTAAAAAAAAGTTTCTTTAAAAACGATATATACGTTATAAAGTGTTGCGCAATATTTCGTCTTTTAATGATTTGTTGTGCAGGAAGCATACCTTATAATCCCAAACCTGAATCAGTTTTAATGTTTGAGAACAGGATTTCGTGGCGCATGTTCAGTAACTTATAAATTGAAAAACCCCTAAACTTTTTTAAAAAACTTAAAAGCTTTAATTCAGTACTGGCTTTTAGATAGAATTGGGTTGATTGTGCAGCCAGATCTTTGCCTGTCTCACTCAAAAACTAATTACAACAAAAAGTTTTCAATATTTTTTTTAAAAACCGAAGTTTCATTCGCTATGTTCGTAATATCGATTTGTAATCATTTATACTAAACCAGTGAATTAAATGTATGCTACGATATGCAGACTATATTGTTCCACAAATTATTTTGGCCATTAAATTGTATTTTAGTGGCAATCAATGCATGACAATATATCAAAATACTCCGTTTAACTTTAATTCAAATGGCAACTATCGTGCGACTTAGGTTTATTTTTGTTTAAATTCTAAAATTTATTTTCCTGTTTAATTTAAAACGAAATGTTAACTGTAGTATTTTTTCATATATTTAACGTATTATATCAATCATCTTACAGCAACAGTTTGAAGTGTTAAACAACTTATTGAGTTAATTGTGAACATGACGTGCCGATTTATTGATCGTGCGCTATCAGTCAGCTTCCAAAAACTGGGTCATCTGATAGGCCTACATCCGGGATATTTTGTGATAGTGCCGGTTTTAATTGCTTGCATTTTAGCCACCGGTTTGCAGCGATTGCATTATGAAGACGATCCGGAATACTTGTTCTCGCCTTCCGACGGACGATCAAAGTCGGAGAGAGCGATCATTGACGAATTATTTCCAGTTAACTATTCTAGTAATTTTAACATCGGACGACTGACGCATAAGGGAAAGTTTGGTCGTCTAATCATTGTCGCCAATGATGGCGGCGATATTATGCGCCGCAATATTTGGAACGAGATTATGCTGATCGACCAAACTATTAGAAATATGACCATCACTTGGGACGACAATATTTATAGATATGACGACATTTGCGCCAAAATGGACTATCGATGCGCCAACAACGATATTCTTGATTTCGACAATCGTATCAGTGATATCGAGCAGAAAAAATTTTTTCTTAAATATCCGATTTGGATTAATCAAGATATTTATAAGGCGTATTTCTTTCCCGCATACCTCGGAGGCGTAAAGCAAGATATCAATAATTTAGTGGAGTCTTCGAAAGCAGTGCATTTGATGTACTTTCTCGACACGACCGTCAAAAGAGGAAATCTGATCGGAGGTATTTGGGAACAGGCGTTCATGAAGCTGATCGCGAGCACTAAGTTCGACAATATATCTGTGGCGCGTTTTGTGTCGACAACCCTTCAAACCGAATTAGAAAGCAATACTCATAGTTTGGTGCCATTCTTCAGTGTGACAATAATAATAATGCTCATATTCAGTGTTGGAACATGCATGATGTGCGACTGGGTTCTCAGTAAGCCATGGCTGGGACTTCTCGGATGTGTATCAGCGGGTTTAGCGGTGGCCGCAGCGTTTGGAC
The DNA here is from genome assembly GCA_034700185.1 of Phthiracarus laevigatus. Classification (NCBI taxonomy): domain Eukaryota; kingdom Metazoa; phylum Arthropoda; class Arachnida; order Sarcoptiformes; family Phthiracaridae; genus Phthiracarus; species Phthiracarus laevigatus. The sequence goes on from JAQIXJ010000163.1 coordinate 26,088, forward strand.
TCTCATTCTATTGTGGCATCGATATGATCGGAATTAATTTGGCGGCACCTTTTTTAATGTTAGGTATGTGCAACTTTTTTATTTACAACCATTTTCAAACACACATTTTCCCTGAAGTAATGCGAACATACTTGTGGGCAATAATTATTAATTTACTTTATATATAAATATATATACTTATGTGGTGTAAGTTAGTGTGTGAGTGTGTATGTGTGTGTGTGATATTTGTATATAAATTTTCTCAAAACTAGTTCACTTACTTTAAGCATTGCAAACATTTTAGTTATGCGACTGCAAAAATAACTTAATTATCTCCGCTTTACGAGCGTAAGAATTAGAAGGTAACAATTTCCTCATTGCTTATAGCCTTTTTTTGTGCGTGATTTTTTCCTAATACCCTTTTTTATGCCTCTATTGTCGAAACATTGCACAAAACTTATTGCAATTATTTTATACGTCTATCAAACAGGAAACAAATTATCGCAGGATATAATAATGTAACAAAACTGCAAAAGATAGTTATTTTTTCGGTTATATGCACACACCATGTCTTATAGTTTTAAATAATTATCGAATAATGACATTGACATACACTTTACTTCATCCGTTTTTTGTTTAAACGTAAAGATTCCTGAAAAACGACAGAATTTTTGGTAATTTGAATGTCATTTACTTGACATTTGTCTTACAAAATAAGTTACAATTTTGTTTTACCCGTTGTAACTTTAAGTAATACAACACAAATTATATATTATTTAAAGTTTTGCGGATCCATAAAACTTCTAACAAAGTTGCCATTTTTATAGATTTTTTTCAAGAAATGTAAACTATAGTATTTAAAGTATTATATGACTGTTGAACTCAAATATTATTTAGTTAATTGGGAAAACATTTAACTGGATAACTAAATAACGATATTTTCGAATAATTTGCGAAATTGTATTCAATTTTTTTAATAATAAAATTATTACCCATTTATTTATATTTATATCTCGCTTTATTTTTTTAGTGGGAAGTGAGTCAATGGGTTTGATATATATGTCTATATGCCTACACATTTTGTTTATCTATTTATCGAATCAAAAGTTTATTTATAAACCATCACAAGTCAGGAAGCGGAGAATCTGAATATGATCTGTTTTAGTTTACATTAGAGTCTAATATAGAAAATCTAAGTAAATAAATAAAACCAGCCCAACCCGTGTATTTTTAGCCGAGTTTTAAAATAAAATGCTTCTACAGAATTGGGAAGAGATTTTTTAATACTCTCAATGAAATTGAGTCTATAGCACATTATTAATTGATAATTTAATCACGAACATTACAGATTTGTTGAGAATCAAATATAGCTAATCTAGTGATTGCCTTTCCAGTTATCATTAATCTGACGAAATGATAAGGTTTTATACATTATAATCGATCAATAAAAATAAAATCTGGTGTTGATGACAGTAACAGCAACGTTAAAATAATTATAAGCTTATGAAAGATGTTTACGAAATTGTAAAGTTAACAATTAGTTTTATACTCTTTGTAAATTTTATAAATTGAGTAAATAAAAACGCGCATATTATTGTATAATTATTTAGCTCATTTGAGTAGAAAAAGTTGAACTTATGCTTGTTACATGTCCATCCATCTGTCCGTCCATTTGTCAGCCTTTAACCAATCTTACCCTATTGCAACGTGAGCTCTCTATGACTGTGTCGTTCTTGATTTCCTCTTTAATTCAAATTTTTTCAAAATGCATATAAATTTTATTTAGCAATTTTCTTGACTAAATAGATTCTATTTTCATAAAAAACTCTTATTTGGCACTAATTTTATGTCAATTAAACTTCTATTTTTCCGAATTATTAATTGTTTGCAATTTTTAAAAAATAGTTAAAAAATGTTTTTAAAATAATTGATATCCCAAAATGTTGGACAATTTTAGAGAAATATTTAAAAATTGTACGAAAATTTTCTATTAATTAATCATTTTGTATTAAATAACGTAAGTTTAAAACAACTCATTTTAAAATGTTTGCTAATGAAGTAAGACTTTGCTCAATCAATGTTAGTTAGTTAGTTTGAGTTGTTGATTGGTAATAGTTAAAGTAAATATCTTTTTGATTATGAATAAATTTGATTATATAGATTTATTACTGAATTTTAAACGACATTTTTACGGAAGAAATTATAATTTCTTTAGAAAAAAATTATAAATTGTCAAAATTTTTCGCATCACATCAAAAAACGTCTTATAAACATATGCTAATGACACATGCTATAAAAAAGAAGTCAAATTTAAAATAAAATTTATTTTTATAAAAATTTAAGTAATATCGATCCATGCGTCAAATTTTTTGTTATTTGTTATTTTAATTTTTAAGATGCTATCCCATATGTTTATTACAATTTCCTAAATGAATTTCCGCAAATTATTTTGGAACAGATAGTAATGCGCAATTTTGGTGTTTGAGAGAACGTATTATAAAAATTGAGCACATTTTAAAATTTTTAATATTAATATGTTTATATTTAAATTTTTTGCTTATGCTTTATCAAATTTTACTCGGATTATCTTAATTTATAATAAAAGTTGATAAATTTTACAAAATTGTTACTTAGATAATAAGTTACGTCATATTGTTCGCTAATATTTTTAACTTTTAACTTAAAGTTTAATATTTTTGAATATAACGTTACTCTGTTTTTAATATTCACACAGAACATCCAAAAAGTACTTAAGCAATATATTAACTACTAAGTTTTATATTGAAATTATTATAATTCATATTTTATGTCAGAAATAAATCGAAATAAATTTGAATATTTAATATTTTTTATTACGTGAAATTTCCGGATATTAATAAACATTTCGGAATGATTAATTTAAAATCAAATAATTGAAATTAAAATCTTTTGTTATTATGTTGAATAAAAATTGAATTTTGAAACTAAGTTAAGTGTATAAGCGAGTGAATATAAAATTATTTATGATTAAAAATATAAATGCTAAATTTAATCAATTCATCGAATGTTAATTAAAAAAGTCGAGACATAAAAGTAGTATTAAAGTAGCAGATAAATCTAGACAAAAATAACAATAATTTCTCATTCAACGGCAAATAATAGCGTTTAAATTCTACTAAAATTTTAAACAGTACACTGAAAACAATTTTTCAAAAATATGTTAATCATTTATTCTTTTTATGTTTGTATTGAGATGAGTTTAAAATTAATTTTAATATAACACAAAAATTAAATAAAATCTTACTTCCTATTACTACTTATAGGCGACCCACTGACTTCATTTCTGGTCAGCGTCCTCACACTTTAATACTCACCCCATGGCATTCACTATCTCTCTCCCTCTCCCTTTCTCTCTAAAAAAAGTTATATATCGTGCATATTTATCGCCAGAGACACCGCAATCATATATACCAAATCTTGACACAATTGCTTTTTTATTTCATACCAGCCTCCACACCTAACTATGCTTTAAAAGTTTCTACTAAATTATCATTTTAAAAAAAGAAAATTACTTTTATTTGATTAAATAGCAGTTTGCAACTTTATAAAAAACATGTAACGGTTTTCTGAGAGCAATAAAAAACTTGACTATTCAAAAGAAAAGAGAAAGTTTATATTTTAAGTACACACAACGTAACGTAAATGAAAGCAAAATTAAAGCATAAAAAAGAGAATAAATTACAATTTTATTGAGGTTTTTCCTAAGATATCTTATTTTTAACATATAATAAATAAAATCGCTTTATGGGGTCAGATACCCCTATGTCCCTTCTCCTCTTAATATTTTTAAAAAATTTCCATACCGATGTTTAGAGGCATGATTAATTTTTGTTTTTAATATATTTATAAACTATTACTTAACTAGAAATAAAAAACTACAGACTTGTTTCATTATATTAAAAATAATTAAAATTATCTAAGCCTTTACAGTATTCGATAAACGTAACTAAATCTTCAATCAATGCTCTAAAAAGGATCCTCAAATGCACGGAATGATTCATTTTTAGGCCATACAAACTTTTAAAAATGATATACTTGCGTAAAAAAGAAGTTTTTGGCATTATTTAAAATATGCAGATGATTCTCACGCATGAAATGTATTAATTAATGAATTAACGGTTTCTATGAGTTTTTCTTTGAATAAAGGATAATGACACTAATGTATTGTACTGTACTGTATATTTATTTTGGCGTAAAAAAAAACATTTTGTGCAATTTATCCTTTAAAATTAAGCATTAAAATAATTTTAGCGTTAAATAAAACAGAATACAGATTTTCATTAAAAAATCAAGCAAAAATTTATATAATATATAATATTACTCGGGTTTGTACTAAAAAAGATTATGCTTTGATTATAGGTGTTGGAATGGACGATGCGTTTGTACTTCTAGCAGCGTGGAGACGGACTAGTCCTAGACTAAGCGTTGCCGAAAGACTCGGGAATACCTATTCAGAGGCAGCTGTTTCAATCACTATCACATCGATAACGAATTTTATTTCATTTATGATCGGCACAATTACACCAATTCCCTCTGTAAACAAAATTTATTTGCACACTTCTGTAATAGTTTTTTTTTGATGAATTAATTAGATATAATTTTTCTATAATAAAATATTTAGGTGCGCATATTTTGTATATACACAGCCATTGCGGTGCTTTTTACGTACATTTATCACATCACATTCTTTGGCGGTTGTATGGCTTTCTTTGGTTACGCGGAGCGAAGAAATTTGCACGGACTTATATGCGTGCCTGTTATGCCTAAATCGCTAGCAGGTAATTATAATGGATTACATTATCATATATATGCGCGTTTAGCAAATATAAGATAGTTTTCTAATAATTATGTCCGCGAATAGGAAATAAAGGCCTGTTTTATCGCATGCTATGCACTGGAGGCAAAAATCCATCAGATCCAGACAATCCTAAAGATAATAAGGACCATATAATGATGCTATTTTTTAGAGACGTATTGGCTGAAGCACTAAATAAAACGCCAATAAAAATATTAGTATTATTTATATTCTTAACATATCTCGCGATCGGTATCTATGGCTGCACAATGGTTAAGGAAGGCTTAGATAGAAGAAAGTTATCGCGAGACGACTCATATTCCGTACGTTTTTACGACTACGAAGACCGCTATTTTCGCGATTATCCTTATCGCGTACAAGTGGTCATTAATGAGACGCTAAACTATGCCGATCCGAATGTCCAAAAACAAGTGGAAGATATGCTTCAAAAGTTTGAGAATAGCCCATTTGTCGCCGAAAAAGTTTTGACTGAATCATGGCTACGATCGTATCTGCATTTCTTGAACCAAGAAGACAGCTTCTTGTTTCTGCAAGCGCTTAACATATCGGATCAATTTGATTTCTATCGCGGACTTCGCGATATATTTCTACATTTTCCTTTAACGGAGGCGTTTCGAAATGATATTGTATTTAATGAAGACGGAACTGAAATAATCGCCTCCAGATATATTATACAAACGAAAAACATTAGAGATGCAAATATGGAGAAAGAAATGCTAATCTCGTTACGAAGAATCGCTGACAGCTTCGCATTTCCAGTTACGGTTTTTCATCAATTGTTCATATTTTTCGATCAATTCGTTTTAGTGCGCAGTATATCTATACAGACGATTTCGGTTGCCGCTGCAGTGATGATGATAATATCATTAATCTTTATTCCATCGCCCTCTTGCGCTATTTGGGTCGCATTCTCGATCGTATCGATTGAAATCGGTGTTATTGGTTATATGACTCTATGGGGAGTTAATTTAGACTCGATTTCCATGATTAACTTAATTATGTGCATTGGGTTTTCGGTGGACTTTTCCGCACACATATCCTACGCATATATCTCTTGCGAATCCAAAGAATCCAAAGAGAAAGTTAAGTCCGCTCTATACTCACTCGGTCTTCCAATATTTCAAGGCAGCATATCTACCGTACTTGGAATCATTGCGCTCGCGTTTGCGCCATCCTATGTGTTTGTTACGTTTTTCAAGACTGTATTCCTTGTGATGTTGTTTGGCGCCACGCATGGCGTACTACTTCTACCAGTTCTACTATCATTTACCGATATATGTCGCAGTTCCAAACCAGCAGCTGGTAAATACAAATCGTCCAATTTAGTTGGTCAGGATAATCCTCCGTTTTTCATTGGAAACAAAAATTTCAATGGAAAAGCGATCACACAAAATGGTGCGTCAGTTTATATTCCTCGGCCAACATATACAGATAAAGTGAATTTTCCGCGCACTACTACTGCCGCCGATGAATATAGTGGTTCTGGTTCTAAGAGTTCCACGAGTTCTAATAGCAGTGAAGCCGCAGAGAAAGATTTAGGATTAGGAACCAGCGCTGAAGAGTGCAGTGAAGGCAGTTGGAAGTGTGGGAAATCGAATGGACATGATGTTGTGATTTGCAAACAATCGGAAGTACAACAATCATCATCGCCACTATACAACCAAATATCAAAAAATCCAAGTGTGCCTAATATTTATGCTAATATTTTAAGAGACTGGACAACTTCTACTGCGTCCGCAAAAAGGGGATTGAATGGTGAACACGTTAACGATGGATATGTAAGCGATGGCGCGGATAATGGCGAATACTTTCACCATATGAATGGCCCATCATCTTCTAGACGGCAAAGTAGAGTTTATTATCAACACAGGCTCAACTCTAATATGTGCAAAAACTATAAAAAATCATAATTAATTTTTATGTTTATCATATTTATGTATTAAAATGTTGTTTTTAAAAAAATTTTTAGTTATAATTTGAGCTCTCCATTCCACTAAAAGCTCATAATTTGTATTAATTAATCAATTTAGTGATTAAAAAATTATTTTATACAATTTTTGATTTTCTTGGAGCTATGATTTAAAACGTTATACTGCACTGTAAGAACCATGTTATGCTAATGAGGCTGTGATTTCCATTTCTCTAAAATTATAAAACTCATTCGAAAGTCCCAAAAGTAGAAAAAAGTGTGCTAATTTAAAGATCTTTTAAAAAAAGTGCGGATATTACTTAAATGCAAATATATGTTGAATAAAATTAAAAACGAGTGAGTATTATCTAAAAACGAGATCGAAATAGTTATAATCACGATGTTCTATCGCAAAGTAGCGTAAGTAGAAAATTATCGATACATTCAGGCATTAATTATCGCATTAATTGGGGTTTTTTTTCGTATAGAAAATTTTACATATAATTTATTTTTATTAATTTAAAATTTGTCACCAATTTGTATATATAATAAGTTTTTCGTATAGTTTTCTTAATATAATAAACAAAACGCATTACGCGTTAAAATTTGTTATCAGTTCAAAAAGTTGTTTTCCTTAATTAGATTTCGCTAAATGTTCGTCGTGTGTGTGTATATGTGTGATGCTTTAAATGTACACAGAGTTTGTGTTTCGGCGAATGATTTGTTTCTTTTTCTACAGTAAATTTATGTATTAAGTTAATTATTCGTTTTTCTTAAGTAAAAACAGAAATGGATCACACTTTGTACTCTTGAAATCTTTTACGTGACTTTTTCTTTGACCTCTTTAATGATATATCCTTAACATTAGTTGACTCTTCTTTCACTAAAGCACTGCTGCGTGAATCGGTTTGAACCGGTGTTACTGTAAACCTCGATACTGCCGTAGAAGCAGTTCCCTCCAGTGTCGCGGAAGAGTACAATAGTTGTTTGGCGTTCGTAGCTGTAGAAGTGATGGCAGTTGGAAGTGCATCTGATGGAACTGCGACTGCTGTGGTTGTGACTGTGACTGTGCTGCTGATGACTGTGGTTGCAATGGTTGGGACTGTTGTGGTTGTTGTGTCTGCGTTTGTATCGGATAATATAGCTGTGCAAGAAGTTGCGGCATTTGTATGGATAATGGCAATTGAGCCATCAGTTGAGATGGACGATGGAAGCACTACGGATGTAGAGATCACTTTATTAGTACCAGTCAGAGAATCTGATGATATATTAATTTGTTTCTTATTCACATTAAACTGTGAGCTCATTGAAAAATCACAAGAGAGGCTTACTGGTAGTGCCTCTTCACTTGCACTTCGTGTCAGTTGATGATGAGAATGTGATGCCGTTGAGGTACGATTTGATACGTCACCACTCAGATCGGTGTCCAACACACTCCCATAGTCATCGTCTCCATTACCATCTTCTTGAGCTGTTGATGTAGAAGTTGTGGTGGATGGAGATGGGGTTTGTAATTCAAATAACTGCGAATACGGACTTAATGTTGAATGCATTGCGGATGAGCCAAACATTGGTGTAGTCCTGCATATGACGATGAAGAAGGCAACACATCAGTTCAATTTAGTTATCTACACATTTAAATTATTATTGTGGTCAATGACTGAACCTCGCAGATGAGGATGACTGCGGTGGTGGCGGTGGAGGAGGAATGGTCATCACAGTGCGATGACGATCAATAAGACGATCTAAAGGTTGATGATGTCCCAGCAAATATGCCAGATCTTGTTCTACTAAATGACTTTCAAGTTCACTAATTGCAGATGAAGATGTTCGATGATATGGATGATGCGAAGATGATGGCAGAATTGGTAAATGTGCTCTACTGCTACTGCTATATATATGCCTATCAGCCTCGGGTTCGCTTAATCTAATCTCGTCCGAACCAGACGGGGAAATACCGGATGACTGTTGTGATTGTTTCTCTAATTGCCTCAATAAATCATCTAAATTACGGATCCGTATCGGACCGGTTGGAGGCACTGAACTATCGTCAGACCCACTAATTCCATCCACTTTCAAATGTCCAATACCTACGGAAAAATTGGAATTATAAATAAACACGATTTAAAGTAATATTAAATACACGATTGAATTAATTAAATTTTGCAATATAATATTAATAACATTTGCATTACTATTGATTAATATGGTTAAGAAAAATGAACTTAATAATATGGATGTATACTTATATATATACCTCCATATTCTGGAATCGAGTCTAGGAATGCTTTTTTAGCTGCATCAGAATGAGGGCTCGGGCGGCCAATATCTAATGGACGATTTAATGACGCTGAATGAAGTGCTTCCAATATTTCTTCGTGATAGCCGTTAAGACTTTTAAGAGTTCGTTCCACTTCAGTTAATGTATCACTGTTTAGATTATTATCCGATTGGTTATCTTGATTATCGGATTGAGTGGTGCCACTCCATCGGTCTTTGTGATTCGACTCAGGAGTGGTGCCACCAACACTTGGTCCCAGACTCGCACCGGGAATGTGCTTAAGGATTCCCTTTTCAGGCGCAATATGGTGTGACATTTTCGATAAATTATTCGGAGACAGTTCAATAAATTGTGACGTTTCGTTCATTTCGGTTTCCACGTCGGTTAACGATTCCTTGCGGCACTCTTTCTGTCTCTTCATTTCTTGCATCTTATCCTCTCTATACGATGGCATACTTCCAAATGTAATAATTCTGGCAGTACTTTCATTGGATGCATCGCCATCGTGATGCGCACCCGAAAACTTTCTGCTCAACTGTTTCTTTAAGTGATGCCGCTCTGATTTTTCTGGCATTAAACTTCTTCGTCTAAATATTTATGAAAAATTTTTTAAATCTTATTATATCCCATTCGTGTGATACATATTAGCTAATTTTTAAATTAAAAAGAAAAATGACAAAATTTTAGTTTAGCAAATGCATTATTTTTATGTATTAACCGCAGATCTGGTCTGCAAACAAATATATTTATAATGTTTATTCTTACATTTATTCTTATGCCGTTAAAATTTGTGGTTACAAAATAACAATGTTGTACATTCGGTTTTTTCACATTTCATGGGTAGTCAAACTTAACGACAAATGTTCAACTTTTTTACTTTTATTGCAGCAAATTCATTTACAGAAAGGTATGGCCACGGAAAGCTATAGATTTTAGTGAAAAATTTTTAAACTTTAAGCCAACAAAATTTTGAAAATTTATAAAACTTTTTTGTAGCGTTGAATTTTGAGTGTGGTCGGATTTCAAAAAAATACTTGGATATCATAGGGTAAAGTAAAAACAACTAATAATATTTCATCAAAACCTAAATAGCAATGCCTTTCTATATTGTTCCCTCGAGGGGAAATAAGTTACGAAAATGTCACGTATATTACTATATATTACGGAATTAGTATCATACATTATTGATGAACTAATATAAGAATATATTTCGTAGTTAGTGAATTAGACCTTAAATCAGCAAACAAATGTATAGTTAGAGTATTATATCAAATTATTAGAGCAAATCTATTAATTAATTGGAGTCTTGTTTAAATAATTATGTAATGCATATATGCATAAAAATAGCAAATTTCAGGCTACAAATAGCCAAATAGACCAAAAAAACTGGTCATAATGAACAAATTCAGGCTAAAATGACCAAAAATTGATTAATATTTAAAGTGGCATATGCCGCTATTTACGGTAAAAATATAGATTTCTTGGCTAAAAATGGTCAAATATCTAGTCAAAATAAGCAAATTTAGGCAATGACCAATACTAATAATAAAATTTTATTGGCATATGCCGGTTTTTGTTGTTAAAATAGTGATTTTGAGTCTCAAAATGGTAGCAAAATTTAGTCAAAATAGGGGAAATTCGGCAAAAATGTCAAATCTCATCTTAAATATTAGAGTAGCATATTCCGCTAAAAAGCAATAATAAATTGTTTGTATTTGATTTTATCTGCTTTTAATATAATATTTAACTTATTACAGAAAAAATAATATAAAATAATGTGAGCGAGCGAATGAATAAAGCGAGCGACCATAAACTAACGAAAATTTAAATAGAAAAGTTAGATATTATGACCGTATCGATCTTGTTTATAAATACATATTAATGCGCTATACGATTGATGGTAAACAATTAATATAAAAAAATACATTTTTAGTCATTCCATAACAAGTTCTTTTTAAAATCAATAGCACATTACGTATATACGTATATGGGTTATAATTTGTTTCAAATTTAATTGATGATTTAAAAAAAGAAAAGCGTCTCGTTTTGATATTGACTAGACCAGACAAAAATAAACAAAAATCAATATTTTTGCTGGAACTTAACTCAATTAAAATTCAAAACAAGAATCGACACATACATAGAGAACGAGATAGTCTATAGCTTCTGGGTTTAGTTAAAAAGGTTATTGAGATCAAGATTTATTTTTAATTCAAATTGAAGTAAAACCGTAAAACCTAGAGTAAGTCTAGTGCTAACACATTGATAGATTGTCGGCAGACATGGTCAAAAGCATGAGCTCTATGAAAATGGAGCGAAATATATATGTAAATTGCATTGACAATTATGCAAGTAATGAGCGCTATATTTCTCTAGACTATTCATCAACAATAAAAACATAATCTACAAATTTCCTTATTTTATGCCAGTAAACATCGATAAATTTTGCCCATAATTTAAGTCTAGATTTTTCCATTTTACACTTTTCCTTTTTGCTTATATTTGAATAAGTATTAGTTGAATATAGCTAAACGATGACTAGAACTAAAGAGAAAACAGTGCATATTTTTAAAATTTTCCAAAATTTGAAGTTCTTGTACTTAAAATAATCGCAGTTAGATTAGCAACAGTATAGAGCGAATGTGTGTGTATTGACTTTATAAAATAATTGAGAACATAAGATTCTTTTGCATTATAGTAATTTCGGGTCTAAATAAATTATTTTAAAACAATTATTGTTCAGGAAAAACTTACTAAATTTTAAAAAATATATATAATCAAATGCACGAAACAATTAGCAATAATTTGGTGGTTGCTGTATAAAAGTACTATATTTATGACATTCTTTTCTTATTTTTAATGATTACTTTTGAATGAAGAAATAAATTACATTTGAACAGATAACATACCTGTAACACATGGCCAACAATGCAAAAAAAATAAAAACTCCACCAACAATAGAAACGAGTATCATAACCAAATGAGGAGCACTTAACGATTTTTTGTTGCTATCTTTAAATTTGATTTTTGCAAACGCGTAGAAGAAGAGTACAAATAAATATATGGTAATTTATGGTTTTCATAGATATAAAACAAACACATCAAATTGAATTAACGGTTTCACATACCATATTCCCTAATTTCTCTTTGTTTAGTTTGTTTAACTATTTCGGAATTATTTAAAACTAATGAGGGCTGATGTTGAGTAGGTTTGGCAGAGTCAGGGCCTGAAACAACGGTGGCATCAGTGGCGGACGACGATCTCTCGCTGCAATCATGACTGAGCCATCCATAATCACAAGAGCATGAATTAACGTTAGAGCAGACCTTAAAACATCAAAAAAAAACTTTCCGTTACAAAACCGTATATAATTAAATATTAATAGCGTGTAATCATTGTAATGATGCCTCAATTCATTTGGATTCCGCGATTAAAACGGCGATCCACTAATGAAAACGATTACTGCGCAATAATATCTACATTATCATTACTTACACCATGTCCTGAACATGTTAGCGCCACATTATTAGTTGGACAATCGCCAGGTTCAATGTATAAGTCAATACTAACGCACGTTTGATTCACACAGATCTGTAGAGTTAAGGGTTTTTAAGCAAACAGCACAGAAAAAAATATTAGAAAAGAAGAGGAAAAAATGGAAAAAAATAATATTTTAAAAAAACATTAGTTCAACATCAGTGAAGATCAAATAAGCAGATGTTTATATTATATGATAGGGAGAAAAAAAGTTTTTTTTGATTCGTTGAGTCACGAAATATCATACTTTGTTATCAGCACATTTTGTGCCATCTTGTACGAGACCCATATCTGATATATCCTCTCGTATCGAACCGCGAGCGACTTTGCATTCGTATTCAATTCCACTGGTGTATACCATTGTACGTGAATATTCTTTATCCAAACCCTTAGATAATGGCACTTGTTTTCCGAACTGACACTGAAGTGAACCGCACATTAAATTTCTAAACACCAAAAATCATAACAAATTCGGGTCAAAAATTAGCGCTTAAACTAAAAACCGACTAATCTCTCACTCGTGAGCACATTTAAGATGATTTCCGTTGCCATCTTTGCCGCAATTGCCTCTAATAGTTCCCTGAGCGTTGAACTGCTGAAAGCACACTAATTCCGAAGCACTAGATCCTGGACCCCATATTACGGCGCACTGTTTATCCAACGTTGGACACTCTCCTTTATAACAGAATCCTTTACCATTGTTACAATTATTCCCATTTTTCTTATATATATCCGCTGGACACTGTAGTGGCAAAAAATAGTGAAATGCGCGATCGATAAACACTTACAGATTCGTTAGTTTAGGCGCTTTGTCTTACATTTCCGCTTTTTCCATCGCATAACTCTGGTAAATCGCATTCATCGTTAGCAATCCTGCACACGTGACCGACAAGCTTCAACTGATAAGAATTTAATGATTAAATGGTAATTGAATTGCGTCACAAGTGGGCACTTATGACAGAGCACTTAATTAGTTTTGATTACCTTACAATTAACGCAACAGAGACCGGTAGAGCACTCCGATTCAACTTTTAATTTACAAGTAATAGGATCACAGCACGGATCTTTCTCCAGACAATCCTGAAAGCTTCCACAATCGCATTCTTCCTCATCCTCTATAAATCCGTTGCCACATGAGCGGAAATCCTCCAACTGATTGGGTTTGTTAAAAAGGCAGATACCGTGACCGATTTGCAGCGCATGGTTATAATCATCTACGCTGCACCGAGAAAAGTGAAATGGTTGGATACGGTCCTCACCTAATATATTCTTCGCCATTATACAACCCCACCAATCACTGCATTTACAGTCTTCTGCCAAAATCACAAAATATGACAACTTTTCAGCATTTTATTTTAATCGATATAGCAGTACACAGTATAACACTAACGGAGTATAGCTCCGAATAGAGAAATATGAGATGATATAAAATCTATATATATATATATAAGTTATATAATGTGTGTGTGTTCGAGCCAGAAGTTTGATATTTTTTAAATCTGTATTAAAAACATCGTATAAAAAAGATTATATTTGATTCGCCAGATTGAACTTTATAGAACAGCTTTAAAAAATTCTCGCGAAAAGCGCCTTTAAAATAAAAATTACAAAATAAATATGATTATATAACACAACATTTTCTTTTTTCTTTATAACATAATATTTTCTCTGGTGGAAAGATTTATCGAGAGGCGTGAATTAAACTCCAGCACAGACAGTGTTTATCAGTTTGCGTGATAAACGGTTCTAAACTGTAATAATGCTATGAGGTTTTTTCCAGCTTAAAATAGCAATCGGTAAAAATTATTTTAGTTACATTTTTTAGTAAAATAGGTATCCATATACTAGAGAAATGTAATATAAGAAATTCCATTAAGTTAATTATAACATTTAAATTGTGATATGAAACCTAAATGTTTTCAATGAATTGAGCCGTTAAAAGCAGTTGAAATTGACTAATTATGACAATAAATTTAAATTGTAGGAAAAATAATCTCTTGTCACATTTAGTCCGTTATATATTAATTAGAATCTTCATCATAATCTATTGCTATTTTCTAAGTTACCAGAATGTATATTCTGGTTTGGTGGGTGTTTTTTCGATTTTGAGAACTTATTTGGGAAATTATTTAAAAAAATTTACTATTTTAAAAACATTATAAACAATAACAGTAATTGTCTAAATGTATCAAAAATATTCTTATTAAAATTTTAACCAAAAATATATTCAGTATTTTAGTTATACAAAGCAAGTGCGTTTTTAATACTATTTGCTTGTTTATCATATTAAACTTGTTATATATTTTATAAATTTATATTGGTATAAAATTTAATTTGAAATCAATTAATCGCACATTGATTTGGTTCAATTTATAAAAATTTTAAAGTTACCACCAAATCATTTTTGGCTGATTAAATGAAATGTCAAGGAAATGATAATCTTATAGCGTTTGGTTCCACAGTTGGTTGAACAGCGCTCATGGTTGCCAGGAAATCTGATAAATTATCCATCAATTATATAGAATTTCGAATTTCTTGGGGAATTCAGCGGATTTTCGCAATCATTTTTCAAAATTTTCAGGAAAGTCAAAGTTTGAAACGCTCCGTCAATACAACTTTATCGGAAACTAACGCCGAGAATGCATATGTATATAAACATAAATGCTTACAGCGTATCGCGAAAAATGGGAATTATCGAGAAAATCGATGTTTAACATGCAATTGAATTATTTTAATTTGGAATTACTTTTTAGAATAAGTAAACTACAAATATCGAGCATTTAGAATATATATATAAAGAGATAGTAGCATCTAATATAACGAGTGTGGAGTCTGTTCCGCAAATTAGTTCAATTGCGAGCACAATAAGAACGTGAATCAAATAACATTAACTTTTCAGCGAAAAAATATCAATATTTCTTTATATACCAAATATGATATGTACGGCAAACACTGCACAAACATTTACCAAAATATTACTTAAGGGATTGAATAAATTGATGCATAAAATGGTTTCGAAAAACAAATTCCGCTCTTTCTATAATAACATTATAATTTTTTGGCTTCGAGATGATAAGAATAAAGTAAAAGATTCTTGTTATAGTGTAGCATAAGTCTGTAATTGAATTTAAATCAACGTCTGCTTATCATATAAGTTGTTGTTGAGCGGAATATTGAGTTTAGTTATCTATCACTAATATGTCTCCGAAAGTATTATCCTATTTGCGATAAAAAAAACGAAGCGTTTATTTATTATCTCTTAGCTGCTGCTCGAGCTTTAAATATGATTTTTATTTAATAGATAATGTACATTATTTTAATAAATTCTACTTGTTCTTAATGTATTATCAAATATTTAATCGATCAAAAGTTATTTTTTTAGAAAAAATACTTTTTTTTAAAGTAAGATGTCATTCTTTAAACGCTACCATTAAGATAATTTTGACGATAAGCTTAATATATGTTCCCTTAACAATAATAAACAATAAGAGATAGGATTATAGCAAATTAAATGGTTTTTTTGGAGAGGGCATATAAATTAAGCCGTTTAGCGAGATAGTGAAACCGCCGCAATAAAAAAAGGTAAGACTTAAATGGATCGCTGAGAGTCGGTAAATAGATAATTAAATTAAGATAAGAAATAATGCACAAAAAAACGGCGAAACGCACAATAGAATAAATATTGCTATAAGTTTGCTGAGTTTTTCCTCACTCAGTCTCTGACGTAAATATTTTTTGATATCTTTATCAAAATTGAATTTATACTTCCATCGGAAAACTTTTTTTTTATAGTTGAAGACTCTTTTTTTACTTGAAAATAAATACTTTTAAGGTTTTGATCATATATTGGAGTAAACGAGAAAAAAATCTAAACGTAGAGTGTGTTTGACTTACTTTTATCGTCGTTGCTATCTTCGTCGTGTCCCATACCAATATTATGGCCTAACATATGAGTAACAGTGGCTGCAACTAAATGAGGCTCGTATATGTTCGAGTCCTGGCTAACACCTACAGCTTTGGCAGTGCAAATACTATCAGGAACGGCCATACCGACCTCTCCACCACGGAATGGCTTTCCACTGTTCAGACAAAAACATTTTAACATTGGTTAAAATTTTAGCTTTTTACAATTTTAAATATAATTGTATAAAAACAAGAACGACACATTTATAGAATTCACTTTCTAGTTGGTATTATATCTTTAGTTAAAAGTTTATTAAGTTTTTAAACTAAAAGCATGTTCTACTTCTTATATAAATTCTACTTAAGATAAAATCCATGAATGATTCAACAGATATATAGACAGACATAATCAAAACCATAAGCTAGACTACTCACTAAGTAAGTGGGATAAATATTATATTTTTTCTTGTAAGCATAATTATTCAGTTTAAAAATTTACAAATAACAATCTTATAGCGATATTTTTAGCTAAAATGTTTGAGTATGAATATATAACATGATCATAATTTTAAATTTAATCTGTTATTTTTCAAACTTGACACGTTTTCATGTGACAGTCAATTTACGACCACTTATAATACCGGTATAAATATTTTTCTAAAATGATTTATGAAAGGGTTTTCCATTAGACATTTTGATAATAAAATATAGGCAATGCAATAGTGACCAATTTTTACGCTCAATAACGTACTAAACATTAATCCCATCCAAATAATATTTTCTAAATCTTAAACCCTGACCCTGGATTCTATATTAATAGAAACCGAATAAAAATAGGAAATCAAAGCTAAAAAATGTAAGGCTTTTAGATGGAAGTTGAAAATTCATTAATCAATAACAAGTACAGTATTCATATTGAATTCGTTTTCTATTAGATAGTTTCTAAACGCTTGATCATTTCTTACATCAAATTTTTAACATATTAGTTAAGTTAAATTTTAAGAGCACTATTAAAATATTTTTCTTTCTTTAAATCAAATTAAAGAAAATCCTCAATTATATTTTAGTTTAAATTAAAGAGATAATGTTCATATGGTCGATCGAAAAAAACCCCACTGTAATTTCACATAATCATTAATCATTATACTGTAGATAATAAGTTTTATATTAATAAACTCAAATAATTTGAAACCTTGTAAATTTAAATCAATGCGTTGGACGCATAAAATGGGCTTTCTTTAAAATGTTAACAATTATTTTTCTTTTCAATAGACATATTTTTTCTTTATTTTTAGAAAATTTCTTTCTCTTAAAAAACTTGTAAAAAATGATCGCATAGAAAAATAATGTTAAGAACAAAAGTAATACAAAATTTTAAGCAATACTATTTGTAAATAAATCAAAAAAAAATTCTGTGCATAAGAGAGGGGGGCAGCGAATGAGGAGAGGAAATGCTAAAAATATAAGAAAATTCAAAAGTTTATTCAATTGAACAAATGATAAAACGCTTTTTTTGTATCTGAAGTTTTTTTCTATAGTTTGCTATTTGGTGTAATATAAAAGTAATATATTATGCGTAACATTTTAAGCAAAACTAGATTTCCAGTCTTTTTCTATAATATGTATGACATATTCTTTGTAAGAAAGCATACATTGAGAGTGGGAAAACACAATCAAGTTTTGCATATTTTCTCTTAACAGCGAATCTATTAATCTTTTATTCCCTCATAATGAAAATGTGTGCCTATTTTGCTAACTGTGAACTATGCGAACAGAAAATATTATTATTTTAAAGCACATTTTAACGAAACACAATGTTTTTATTTGTAGTACAGACCAATATAAGGTGATTAATTGCACAGAAGCACTTCCAACTAAATATTACATAATATCGCGTTCATTTCTTTAGGCGTTAAACTCGTAAAAGTGTCATTAATTTAGCAAAAAATAAAAATGTCAATATATTTCTCATTTATATAATTTTTTCATCTTTAATTTACTTTATATGTATGTTTTTATTTATATAATGAAAAAAGTATAAATTTAATTAAATTATGCAGGAAGTAAAAAATTGTTTATTTAATTAATTAATTAATGCTTTTGATAATTAATTAATGAGAAATTTTTGGATATAATGTTATTAATACAGTATTTACAGTATTTCAAAAAAAATCGATAAAAAGTTTTACGAGATATTGAATTATCGCGAATTTCATAGTTCATGGAAATGCGAACTAGACATAAATGTCAGATCTAAAAGCTGTTCACTTTAACAAAAACAATAAAATCCATTCCGCGTTCCTCTTAATTAAAGTTTAGTTGAATAAAATTATTGAGTAATTTAATTTAACTTAACCATTATTATGCAGTATTAATTTTACATAAACATTAGAGTATAAAAGTGAAAAATTCAACATTAAATATGAATACGGAACGCGTACACAGATATCTCTATTTTGTCTCTCGAGATTAATGCACAGAGAATAGAAGGGAATTCATTTTTAGGTTAAGTGCATTATGCAAATAAATTTATGCTAAAGAATGATATTATAAAATGGTTCATAAATAGGAAACGCGGTGCACATAAATGTAGTGCCAAGTCGTAAGCGTTAGCAAAAAGCAAGAACTAAGGAAAAGAATGGCATTTTCATACATAAGCAAATGTGCGGCATCCATCGCTACTTTGTACAGCTTTCGTGATGCATAATCCATAAAATTGAGCAAAGTTTGCCGGATGTCTTCTCCGACATCAATTTGATTTCCATGTGCCCACGTTTCGATATAAACAACGGATACGCGCGTGTTTATCAGATGAAAGTAAACATCGACGCAATTAATTATCTGAATGGCATCGTTCACCACTTCAGCGCGAGATATATTACGCGCGTCGAACTTTTTGTTTCAGTGCAAACATAATATAAGAAAGCATTATTTAATGTTAGCGTAACAAAAATATTGTGGGTTTTAGAAAAAAAATGAAAAAGTTTTAGTTCACATAATATATTATTAATGGTTAGTAAAGTGGTTGGCAAAGAATCATACCATGGCTTGATCGAGGATCAATGCTAATTCGACGTATTTATCAACAGTGCGCACATCTCGTTTAACCTTTAGGGTTGATAATGTTGATGTTGATGGCCGTTTGCGATACTGCTTAAACCCCCATTCGTGCATCCGTGTATTGCCGCATGTATGCTTCGACTTACTCTCAGAAAAATGACGATAAATGACGTGTGGATGCCTTCTCTGAGAGATGCAACGGCAATGGCAATCCAATGCAATGCATGTGTGTATGTGCGTGTGTGTGATGGGTTGCAATGGCAATAGTCATATATATACAAGATTCGAGTGAGAAATAGAGAAAGAAAGTAAAAAAAGAAGATGTGTTAGTATGAACCCTATTGTACCTCAGTATTGAGCCATATTCCATCACTTACGGATAGGTCGCCACCATAGAACGGGTGAATCACAAATGTCTCATTTCCAACATGTATTACTCCACTAAAATTAAGTACAAATATACATTCGCATCAAATTCACGTCTAATACTGTATAATCAAGATTTATTCTGCTATTTTAAAATTATAATGTTAACTACGTATAGTGCTATTGCAAAACTTTTCTAAAAACAAACCATCCATTTAGGTATGAGTTCAAGGGCTTGTTCTTGGAAAGAGGGCTTATTTTTTAGAAATAATATCCTATTCTAGAAATTTAATTCAAAATAGTTAATAGACATGACTAAAGAACTGAAATTGATTCTGATTATTTAGATTCTAACTATTAATATTGTACTTCTTGTAATAAAGTTAAAACAAGAACGAACATTCATAATGCGCTCACTTGGATTTTAATTCTATTGTTGCCTAACATTTTTGTATTTGCAACGTGCCCACAGACATACGTACACATTTACATAGACATATAGAAGGACGGGTCAATGAAAATTATACAGCCATGTAAAATCTAGTAGCTACTTTTTCAAGTGAGCTAAAAAGTTTCCAAATATAAGCCCTGGGCTTATTTTTGTTTCATTATTTGTATGACAAAAATACGAATTTTCCCAACATAAGCCCTGGGTTTGAGTTTGGAAAAGACAGGTAGCAATAAAACTAATTACTTCCTTCCTTACATTAAGCTGAAAATTATATTATTTATATATAAAAATTTGCTAACATTTAATATGTGAAGCAATTTACTTGCTTTAAGTGCCTGTATAAGTTATCCAATAATGTATAAGTTTACAACAATAAATTAAAATTTTATTTTAAAATACAGTAGTTGAAAAAATAATACGTTCAACAATTAAATGTAAAACTTGTGAATAAAATTTGGTTTTATGGTTTTTTATAGTATTGCTGTGAAAATTTCATTATTTTTAAGTTCTAACAAATGAATTGTGCATACATGTTTTTTGACATGCGCACCTACGCCAGATAGCACGCTAGCTTAAATCGATATTACCTAACAATACCTAAAAAGAATAATGTGAAATCGCTAGAAATACATATGAAATTAGACAAATTTTAACGATTAAATATTTTATTTAATCAAAACTAACAAATCAACAATTTATTCAGTTTTAAGCATATTAAACTACAGCTACAACTAATTTTTTTGTTTAAATCTTTTCTGGGTCGTCAATATTATACATTATTATGCATTAATGGAGTGGCTAGTTAAAACAAAGAGATTTTGTTTGTTGTTTAAAATTTTAACATTGTTGAAAAACTTGCAACACACCAACACTTAAAGTGCACTCTAACCTCAAAATGTGAAAAATATTATTTTATAGAAAATATTTACAAAAATATAATAAAAGACAAAACTTAATCGTAAAATACTTTTAAATTAAAACAAGATTTTTAAACATTAAGATATTTAATATAAAACTTAGTTATGGCACAAAGTTAGCTAAATTAAATATTCATTAAAGATTATATCAATATTAGCTAAACATCTCATAAGTCTTAGTTTAATCAAAGCCTTCACGATTAAATAATTCAAGATCATAATCCATAGTTAGATCTAATATAAAACAATCATACATTAAAATCTGTAGTCTTTTCAGATTTTGAAAACGAATGTTATATAAGTTACTGAAATTAAAGCCAAAAAATTGCTACATGTACTCTTTATGATTTTTTAAATTCCGGTGAAAACTTAGCTTAGATTTACAAAAACTAACTATTTATTATTCAAAACGAAAAGTAAAAAAAGAAAACACAATAAATAAAAAAACAATAAACTAATTAATGAGAGTTGACTATACCTCACTCCATTACACGTTCTAAAGGCTCCAACAGCTCCAGGATAGTCTCTTATTGTTCCGTGATAGAAACAATGCTCGATTTCCTAAAATGAAACAAAATACACTTAAGATACCATTAGCATTCTAATGAAAATTGTATTCGAGCTCTTGTTTGAAACTCGATGCACAGTGCTGTGTTGTGCAGCACTGTTTTAAGAGTCAAAACGGGAATGCAATCCTATCTGCATAATAATGGCAGTTAAAAGTTATGTTCCTAACTTTCTTCAGTTTATTGTGTGCTCTGTATTGCAATTTGCATGAATTAAACCCACAACTCGACACATTATACCGCGTTTTGTTCTATTCTATCCATTATGTTTTAACGCTAACGTCTTCCACTCTTTGCTTATTTTATTACATTATATTTAATCATAGATACAATATTCGGGACTTTAATTATGCTTAAATTGTCGCTAATTTACTTTAATACACTAAAATGAATTTAAAGTCATTTAAGGTTTTTAAACTATGAAGTATAAAATGTTGTCTAAAATCTGCTTTAAAGAATCAATAAAAATAAAATTTAAATCACTGCAAACAAACAAACATTTTAAAACTAAAAAACGTATTTACCAATACATTCTAAATAGATTTAATTTTGTTTTAAAAAAATTGTAACTCCAATTTTGATAAATTTGATTTTAACAATCTAATAACTTTTAACAAACTATTAATAGATAGCTGGATAGCGTTTTTAAAAAAATCTCTGGATAACAAAATAGTTGTTAAAGTTTGATTAATTATAGTCATATCTATAGAAATGCAAAGTTATTCTGCTCGGAGAACGACTTCTTTGTTACACAGCACGCATATAAGGAGACAAAACGCAATATCCATCACAATTTTTTTTATTTATGCAGTGTCATGAATAAATATTTCACTCGACAGTAAAGCCACTTGAGCTACGCAGGAAAAGGTCGGGTCGCAGCGCAAATGCATTAAACGTTAAACTATTGCGAGAAAAACTGTTATTCTTTTTCATACAAGAAACATTAAGTGCAAATTGTTTTTTTAAAAAATTCTGTAAAACATCTATGCATTGACCGAATGTTTTTCCTAAATGGCATTTACAGCCAAAAAAGACGCGCAATGCAAATGCGACGTCATATAGAGATAAAAAAATTTCAAGTTTTTAGCTACACTTTATTTATTTGAGTCCAACATATTAACCAATTAATTATATTTAAAAGGATTACCTAATAACGGTAAAACGAAAATATTATTGGGAAAAGAAACAAATCAATAGAGGCATTTAGTGTACAATTTAGGGCTTATGATTGAAGGAGATGTATGAAATATTAAAAATTTATTGATGATAAGAAAAAGAATGACACTTGGGATTTGTAAACATATTGTTGGTGTGCGATGTCGATGCCATCCCAGAACATTTACTCATCTATCTTTACATGTTTGTAGACATGACTTTCTCGATATAGCCGACCATTTTCTGCCGTGTGAAGGCATTTCATGTTTGGAAAA
>JAQIXJ010000164.1:0-49331 GCA_034700185.1 Phthiracarus laevigatus
ATTTAAGCGCACAAAAATTCGAGACAACAGTTCATCAACAAGAATGGATAACATTTGCATTGATTATTGATAAAATACTATTTTTATCTTATTTAATCGTTGTACTTATCAGACACGCATAGTACAGTTTTAGTTTTATAATAGTAACTAGTTAGTTACATACAATAGTTTCAAAATGAGTAGAAGTGGTTTAATATTTAATTGATGTCTCAGATTCCAATTATTGTTTCTTTAATTCACGCGTTTAATTATATTATAATTTAAGCATAATAATAATATAACTTTGAAAGTGCGTATCTGGGGTTTAATCGATTACATATATCTTTTAAAGGCCCTTATTGTTGGATAAAATTTTTAATACCGGTAGTTTAAAACATTGTTACTAAAAAGTATTTTTAAAAATTCAGTAAACATCCATTATCCTGTTGAATATATTTTGAAAAATAGTAAAAAAGCATTAATTTATTATTTTATGTTTAGAATAACAAAATAAATTTTTAAATAACTTAATAAATTACATATTATTTTAAGATATAATTTATAATATTTTAGGATCGAAAGAAAGGGGTGCGCATCGTGCGCCCACTTAAAAGTCATGAAGGCAAACATAATAAATCCATAATTTTGTTAGTTACGCTCTATTTGTTTTCTAACAGTGCAATTCTTGTGCTTTTAGACATAACTGCAGATTTATACATTTTTGTTGTGATATGCCATAAATAAGTTTGATTAGCAACAATAAAATAATATATAACGTGAATATTAACAAATAAAGTTCAATTTGATTATAAAACGTTATACGGGCATAAAAGTGTAATTTTCCCGCGAATCGGGTTTCTAACCAGTTTTTAACTAAAGCGATTATAATTTAACGTTATTTTATCCTTGTCAAAAGTTTACATAATAAAATATTTGTTGATTATAAAATAAGTTTTATACAATTTATCGGCAACAGTAGGTTGTACTTTACTTAAAGGTAAGTATTGTTGCTAAAAACTTTTATTGAAATGTTCTAACAGTTAACTCGGCAACAATATTACAAATACGCGCGCCGTACTGCCCGCTAACTTAATTTAAAACGAAAAAAAGTTTATCTCGCGCCTATATAGTATTAAATTAATTTTAATACTATAGTTTTATTTATTCTATAATATTTATGAAATCTTTAATAATGGTTAATATTAAATACTTAGCCTTAACTAACAAAACAGAAACCTAACCAAAACTTAACCACAACCTTACCGAAATCTAAACCTAATTTTATATGACCAAACCTAATCAAACCTAAACAAAACGCAAATTAATGGTTAACCAAACTAATATTATCGTTATCGAATTAATTGTTAGAACTAATAAATAAAATTTTTCAACAATACGTACCTTTAAGAAAAGTACTGCCCAAAAATAAAAATAATGAAGCAACGATTGTTTTTAACAAAGTTTAACCCTGCCCTTAACAGAAAAATAATGCATGATTTACTATTATATATTATTAAAGCATATTTTTTGAAGTTAATTACAAATAAGATTTTTGTTTATTAAAACCCATATCGATAATGGCTATAGCATTGTTGTAAAATAAAAATAAACGTTTCACGCACTGCAACATCAACATTAAAATAGATTAAGCGTTAGTTATAAATGTTTGAATAGAAATTCAAATAATTCAATTTAATGGACAAATTGTTTAAATTGGATACGAATGGAACGGGCGAACCAACGCCGCAACCGTTTTCCCGTAGTCGTCAATCAATTATGATAACAATATACGTTATTAGCGGAATCTGCGTTGTGATCGCTTTAATCTCGATTATAGTTTGCTGTTACGTTAGGTGGAAGCGACACTTCGAGGAAAAGAAACGAATACGGAAAGAGCTAACAAATGTACCGCAGGGACGATCAACTGAGATCAACGTATTCAAAAAAGACAACTTTTCAAACGAAACAATTATGTCAAACGATAATTTATTCGTGAAAACTCAGAAAGAAGTGCTACAAAATATTGATTCCGGTGGTCCGATGTGTACGTTTAAAAGCGATTCCGATATCGAAACTGAGTCCAATCAAACTGATAATCCGGTTCTGTCAGATAAAATAGATAATAATAAAAATGAACAAAAACCTAAAAAATCGAAAACTGAATCGAATAAAATTATTGAACAAAAATCGGATGATAAGGAAAATAAAATTAATAAGTTATTGATGGAAAGAAAAAATAAACCATAATTTAATATTTGTGAGTGAAAACCTTTATTTATTGGAATTAACAAACAAAATATATTATACATGTATTTCATAATAGGTACCGCATGAACGAAATAACTTAAACTGAAAACTGTTGTTTACTTTTTTCTTTTACAAACCCATTAAATAGTCATGATTTTGTTTGTTACCATAGTTTATAATAACAAGAAACTTTAAAAAATTACTGACACAGTAATTAAATAGTGTTTTAGTTGGACGTAAAAACTGTGTAATTTTATTTTATCAAAAAATATGCTTTTTAAATAAAATATGCATTGAAATGTTACTAATATAATATCACACAAACGATAAGTAAAGCAATTTTTGGTCGAAACAAGAATATTCCTGCAATTATATAGTAATTTTATTTTTTGATGTTATATAGCCGTATTGGAAATCGTTGCTGAGGTAACAAAACTATAACCCAATCACAAAACATAATATTCTTAATACTAAAAAACTTATTCAGTCACTCGTTGCGATACTTCACGTGAAACTTCGCTTATATTTATACTGGAAAAAAGATCTAAAAAGTGTTACGAAACTATGGGAAAATTGTTTTCCCCCAATAATCCCCGTTTATAAAAGTTTAAGCTAAAATTTTTTAATTAAAAAATCGTGTGATTTTTTGTTGTTTGTGATGTTGTGTTTGTGCGATAAAACTATACCAAATTTGTTAGCGCTATTAAGAGCTTTACTAATTCTTAGCGTCTAGCGTTTAATTCAAATGAGTTGAACCTATTGAGGCAACTTTTTAATTAAATCATAACACGTAAGTATAATTATTTATTAAATAAGCGATACAAAAACAAAAACAAAAATGGTTAAAAAGTAAAATTCGTAATGACATTTTAATATTATTTGAACTTTTTTCGGGATGTGAAAATAATTTATAGTTGGGTTCCGTTACTTTATTTAATGATATTCTTTTTCCTATTGCCGTTCATGTCATTTATCGCTATTCGCATATTATTATACATAATATATGCATTATAGCATCAGTCATTACTTTGATATGTGATTCATGATCAATAATTTTTGGATTCGCTTTATTATTATTATTTTATTTATAACCGGCATAATTACAATACGCACTGTATTTTGTAAATTTTTGATTAGGGGACGCAATAATGATTGAATAACGAAATTATTTTAATTGATAATACAAACAATTTTTAGACTAAGATAATGTTTTTTGGGTTGATATTGCAAATAAAAATTTTTTATGTTAGTCTTTTAGTGCCGGTAATATATATTATATGGAAATTTCTTTGTTTTATATAAGTTTTCAATGTCTAAAAATAAAAATGCATTTATGTTTAAAAAGAAATATAAGTTAAGCGATTATACATTTTGTTATTCTACTGGTATAAGTAAATATTTGACCTGAAATTTTTACACATAAGTTATAATTTATTTATTTTTCATAAATTATACATTTATGATGATACGAGTGAAACTAAAGCTTTTATGATAAATAGACGGATAAGTAAACAAATAAAGTAACACGTGCTTCAAATTATTAATTAGAATATTTAATGTGACTTTTATTTAATTTTTAATTGTTGACCCAAAAACTACCACTATTTTTCTCACAAGTATATGAGCCGCGACTTTTCAACTTCTAGTGTTGAAAATATTACTAATTTTTTAATTAATTTAAATGTTTTAAGCAAACTTTGACAAAAATTGAACAAAGATCAGGTTAGATAATTATATTTATTAATATTCTCTACCATACCATGTATTTAAATTCGATAACATATAATTAGAGTAAAATATGCAAATTACATTAATATTATTTTACCCAATTTTTTAATGAATTATTTTTAATATAAAAATTATGCTACCATACACTTATTTCTTTAGTTTCCATTTTAGTAATTATATAAATATTTATTACTGATAAAATTAAACAAATTTAATAACCGTTACGTTCGAAAAATTTATTGAAAAATGGGTAAAAATTTATCGAATGAGATTTATAAGAATAATTGTTATACAGATTCTATTTTTTTGCACAAAAAAAAGTTGTTCAAAGCACTATATTTACAAAAAGAATTCTTCGTGAAAGTTAATTCTCTGTTTCCACAGTCAAATTGAATTGTTTCTAAAATTTACAAGTAATCCATTATTATTAATCACTAATTATTTTTCATTTTTTTATAATTAGTATTAAAGTAATTAAGGTCATTAAGTCATTTGGGTAATTAAACGAATCAATTCAACAGCAATTAGAATCATGTAAATATTGCGGTATAAGAGGCAACTGAATATGATATTAATGTTTGATAAGTGTAAAACAATTTGCATATTACAGTATCCAGTTGTCTCAATGAGATCTCCAGCTCTGGAATTTTTTTTATGAATCCTGCCCTTTAATTTAGAAGGTCAAGGTCACAAAAAAGATGAAAATTTTCAAATATTTTGGCCAAAAGTGAACGATATCTGATTAGTTTTCAAAACTCCATCTTCTTGACCAAAAATTTTACTAATAATAGAAAATTTGTGGATAAGGTTTTAACTAATACAATACTAATCTAACCAATAATAATCGTATTGAACAATTTTCGAAGCTTTTCTGTATATGGTTTTGGAAAAACTTTTCAATTATCATTTCATCATTAACTGTATTTAATCAAACAATACGTCGATAATCACGCAAACTTATAAAGTTGCGTTTGATTATAACGTTTGTAATAAGTGTCACAAAACAAATTTAATATGCAGCGACGTGTTAATCATACACTTCGTCAACATTAATGGTTGAGAATAATAATTACCATTTATTATCGGCAAAAATTCCGTGGAAAAAAGTTGGTTATTCGCACACAAATCCAAAAAGTTTACTATTCGCACACAAATCATTGTGTTAAATAAACGTTTGACACACTAAATATGATGCGTATCTTCTTCAATGTGAAACGCGTACTCCGACAGTCAGTTATACTCCGATCATGTTATAAAGATATATAGATTTTGATGCGAGGTATTATTATGATATTTTTTTGTGCAAATCTATGCATACAAACACACACACCAAATGTCAGATCGTATCACATGTATGATAGTTGAAGTGGAAAGAAGTGAAATTCTTTTATTATTTTCGATGCATATGTGTTACTCTAACGGACAAATCGATGGACGATATGTTTATAGAGAGAATATGTATGTACGAGAGAAAAAATTGTGTCACGAATGCATTATTGCTATTTTACTATTGCTTGTCAGTAAAAGTTTTCATGCCTTTAATGTCATTATCCTAATTGATGTTAATATAACAGATGCGAATAAAAAAAATTATGGTCACTATTAGGGGTAAAAATATATCTTCACAACTACCGGTATATAATAACTTTAGATGATTTGAGCCTAAAGATATTTTTTTCCTGTGCAAAGATATTTTTCCTGTAAGAAATAACTAATAATCGTTCTTCATTAAGGAAAAACAATAAAATATTAATTTACTAAGACTTTCTTGGGATAACATTTATTTGCATTAATAATTTATAAACTAAATTAAGAGAACAAGAATTTATCATTATTATATTTTTTGCATTACGATAAAATATAAAAATTAATAACGAAAAACGCTTAACTCTTTGTCCATTAACTAGTTTTTGGTATTATGTTAGTATTTCTATAGAATCTAGTTATTTAATAATTAATTGTAGCATTTACAGTATATTACATTATCATTAGTATAGTTTATTTCTATAAAGGTTTAATGTCTAGACAATCTGCTCAATTATAAACTTAGGTGTGCTATGGGATCTCAAAGATGGTCAAACAGTACACCTTAATCTAAATTGTGTTATAATCATGACTCTAAATATTGGGTCTATTTAAGTTTAAATACAATCTTTAAAAATGAGAAAAAGCTGAGAGTAAATTGTAAAGTAAAAACTATTACACTCTGATGTAATAAACTCTGAGGTTTTGTTAAAAGTCAAAGTGAACTAAGAATTGAAAACCTTATTTAAGGTAAAAATTAATAAATCAATAAATTACATGTCGACGTTTATTAAATTATTGACTAAATGGCAGAAAAATATAAATCTTTAATGCAAAAAATGTAGATCAATACTAGAAATCTTGAACTGTAAGAAAGCAACTTTCATCTAATTTCTGCTATTTATTCAAAAGAATAGAAAAAAATTTGGAGCTCAGTCGTTTCGTTATTTTGTTCGCTTTCAAAAGTTGAGCTCTTGGATTTGGGTTGTCTGTGTGTTATGTGACAGAAATTTTCAATTTTGTAATATATGTGATAAGTTGGAAATTTTTAATTGGAACTTGGTTAGAGTCTAAATTTTAAGGATTTGACCATGTCTGTCCGTCTGTTTGTGTGTTCGCAGTTTTATATTAATAAAGGGAAATGGCATATCGCCATCTTGGCTTAGAAACTAATGAATTAACTTCAGAAAAAGGGAGCTCTATATTAATGTACCGTTCTTGTAGTTAGAAAAGTTAGGTGTTATTGGAGTTGGCTTGGAGTTGGATGGAAATCTTGTTCGTTAAACATCTGAACTGTAGTTTTCACTACTCAAAATTTTTACATTAAAGACTCTGTTTTAGGTTGAGTATCTTTTTAGCAGAATAGTAAAAATTGAAAGCCTTTGTATTGTAAGTAATTAGGGAATATGAATAAGTTACCGATAAAGATTGTAATTTACAAGTTGTAATTTATTAAAGTGTTATTGGGTGTATAGTAAAACAATTTTTATATTAAAATTTTTATTTGCATTAAATAAATTTGCATTTTATAAACGAAATATTATTAAAAAAATGTACTTTTAAATAATTTCACTATTTTAAAACTTTTGTCCACAATCACTCTTTACATTGACTGTAGATTGACCATTGCTTTAGAAACAGATTAGAAAATTTGAGGTTCAGATTAATATCGCGTTCTTTAATATTGAAGAAAATAAGATAAAAACATTGTTTTGAAACCTCAAAACACCACAGAAACCCATAGGAGAATTTCGTTTTAATTTGTTAAGCTGTTAGTATTAAGTTAATCTTTTGTCGTCTAACAGATAAATAGACACCGCACACACACACACACACACACACACACACACACACACACACATACTCATACATACAGTGTTATTTGACATTAACACTGTTCATTGTAGTTTCATATGATTACATGATGCACGCCATCGCCACCCAAATCAATGATAGGTTAAAGCGATTCATCTGCACACTACGAGATGAGAGCTTGTTTTTGTCAAGAGAGACACACGAGTACTTATACAGAATAACAGTACCTGTATTTTTTGTGGATGCGCTAATAATGTTTTATAGTTCTGCGGAAAATTAAATGTTCGCATATAATATGTATTTTTGCACTCCAAAAAAACTATTCTTTATTATCATTTTGTTTCTCCCAAATTATATAATGTATTAAATTAATATTTTAACGAAATTGACACAAATTATTTTAAGTGTCGCTGTAATGAAATTAATTCGTGATCGCAAAACTGAGAGATGTTTTACTGCATTGTGTCTGTGTGTTCGTTGCGATTGTCAGATCAGTTTTAATGTGATTTTATAACATGATGTATGTGTACTTCATTGTGGTTTTAGTTAAAACATTTCTCAACACTTTTCTAAACTGCAAACTATAAGACTTATAGTTTGAAATTGTTTGGATTAAGTTTGATATTTCTTAATAAAATAACTAGTAAAGAAAATTAAAAGGTATTCATTCGATATTACTATAAAATTCAGTATAAATGCAATATTGAAATAAATTTCTATATAATTTCAAAGAGTTTATTGATATTTGTATAATTATTTATAATTTTTAAATATAATATTGCTATAAATATTATTTTGCAAATAATTAAAATTATTCATTTTTCAATGTAATACTGTGATGGCAGCTTACATTTACTTCAATTTCTAAATTTCCAAATATTTATTGCATCTATTATGCGTTTATCCAGTTCTTAGCATCATTAATACGCCCATTAATAATAATTAAACTTAAAATATAATCCGTAATAATACGCTATCATAAGAATTTATGTTTATTAATAGTAATCAGAATTAATTTTACATTAATCTACCTGTTCATTTAATTTAATGAATTACAAAACGCTATTTTCTAAACCTCAAATTGACTTTGTTTATCCAAAATGAACCATTTTATGTATATTTTCCATATTTTATAATTACAAAAATTCACAATTATAAATTCAAATATGTCAATGAAAAAAATCCCAGTTTATTAATTATCCCAGTTTACTAAAAAATAGTTTATTAATTAATTAAATAAACAAGAATAATAGGCTAACTATTTCAAATCCGTACGCTAAAAAGTATTTACACATAACATAACACTACAAAGCCACATAAAAATAAATATTTAATAATCTTATAATATGGCAGTGAGATCATGGGTTGTGGTGCTTCATCAGTACAGATCGCTCCTTCCGATAACAATGACATTGCTTGCAATCTTTCCGATAGACAAACGAATAAAGAAAATACTGCCTTAACTATTAATGGTTGCCATCCAAAATCGTTTAAATTCACGTTATTCCAGCGGCAACCTTGCAATAATAATGGAGGCAAATTTTCGGGCAAAAATAAAAACGACCAGCTAAATAGAGAAATAGGTGTGCAAACTGAGTGCATTATAGACGAAGACAATAGTAGCACGCAATGTACGCAAACCGATTTCGTACTTCTTCCAGATGAAGAGTTAGAGATAATGATGAGATCGTTGGATAACGGAAGCGGAAGTGTGGATGAGACGAATTATAATGCGAACGACAATTATTTCCAATCAACCGATTCCGATGTTAATAAAAGTGTTTTGCTTCAGACCGAGGAGTTAAATAATTTGCGACTGTTTGGTCGCCAGAAATCGTTAAAGAACGTTACAATAGACGTAGGATTACAAGTGAAGCCACTGAAAACCACAAGTGCCACGCAGACCAGATACGGATCTGTTTGCAATACGAAAGTGCCAAAAAACAATATGAATCACACAAAAAACAACAAACATATCAACGATAGCTTGAGCAGGACTGTTATTAGCGGCCCTATTAGTGATAGTTCCTCGAAAATGCTAGATTTTCTTCAGAATATCGAGAACTTAAAGCTTAATTTTCAAGACATTGATTCGCAAACTGATCCATTGTCGACAGTATTGGCTGCCAATTGTGCCGGCAATGACTTGAATGTGCTGGAGTCGTGCGATATATCGTCACCATTTGCTCACATCGAGAAAGAATTGCGTCAAACTCGTAATCATAATAAGAATAAAGTTACGAATTCCCATTTACAAAGCTGTATTTGTAAACTACTCGATGACATGGACGATGCCTTCGGTAACCCTGCTCTTAATAGTGGTAAGTTTTTATATTTTAACCATATTTGTTTGATTATTATTATATTTTTATTATATGATAAAATCTATAAATTTTCAAGCAGATACATACATGTTTGGAACAATTTTTTATTTTGAAAATATTAAATTTTACAAATTTGTAGTTTTAAACTTTTTTATCGATTTTTTTGCGATCAATTATTTTCTAGTTTCGTTTAATTAATTATTTTACACAGAAAAATTTAGTGTAGATTTATATTAACGGTTTAAGCTATTTTATATTAACAAATCAAATAGTAAAATTCATTTCATTCATCTTATCTAACTTTAAGGTAATTTAGTCCTTTTAGGATATTTAAGTTGTTTGTAAAAAAAACGTTATAACAAGTATTACGAATGAATTCTGAAAACTCTGTAATGTTAATGTGGGATTAAAATAACAGAAACTAAAATAATATCGTAACTTTTAGCTTTATTTCTTAGAGAATAAATTTTTATTTTTTAATTTTTTTTGATAAAATTTTATTTGCGCAAAGGTTTTTTTTTGTTTTTGAAAAATGAATGCATTCAAAAAAATAAATTTTACATTTTTTTACACGGTAAAAATATTATCGTAATCGAGCAAAGCTCAATTAAGATAAAAGCATTTAGCGAAAAAAATTTGGGTTGAAATTTTCATATCAAATGTAAGTCATATAAAAAATTCAATAATAAAAGAACTTCTGTGTGCAGTATTTATTATTTTGATATACCTCTTTGTGCAATAAAAACGTTGATACAGTGAAACTAAAAGTGTATAAAAAATTTTTGCGAAAAATGTCTGTTGAATAATTGATTACAATAATTATGTAACTCAACGTGCATTTTTTTCTGTATTTAATATTAAATTATTTTCTATATGAAATTCTTATTTTCACGATACGGCATCGCAAATTTTATAGTAGTTTTGAGCTCATGTAATACGTAAATCTGGTTCATAGACGGAATAAATCTTAAATATTATTCCGTCTATGAATCAGATTTACGCTCGTAAATATCAAAAGATAAACGGAGTTTAGTTCTGAGCATCGTTGGTGTTTAAAATTCATTTATTAAATATATGCTGTTTTTATTTTATTTTCATTCATATATTCGCAGGAAATCCTAATCATTAAAACATTTTTAAAAATTCATAGTAATCGAAGAATTCTTATTAAAAATTTACCTATTTTAATAGAAAATCATTCGCTTGTATTTATCTATATAACATATTCAAAACAAGAACAACACATTCATAGAGAGCTGACTTTTTCATAGGTTAATTGAAACTTATGTTACAAATATATTAGTCTTTTAGCCTAGATGGCGAAACTCCAAATCCCATTATAAATATATAAAATAGGTGAACTCCCTTTATTAATATAAGACTGCGAACATACGGACAGACAGACAGATACAGACATATAGACATATAGACATACAGACATACAGACAGACAGACAGACAGACAGACATGGCCAAATCCATAAGCTCGCCTTTTTTAAAAAAAAGTGAGCTAAAAATACAAACTACAGAATTCATCAAAAACTGAATGCTAAAATGTTCCAATAACCGCTATTAAAATATAAATAAAATTACTTGCCCAAACAAATTTTTTAATTTAATAACTTTTTTATCGATTAGATGTTTTAGCATTACGAAAGCGATATAAATAATCTTAAAGCATGACTTATGCAAAACAAAAATAAAAGAGTGGTTTGCTTTCGCAAGTCTTTAGCAATGCATGGCATGACTCGAACAATTCTTCACTATGGTTATAATCATTATTTAATTTATAATTCATGGCTGCTAAACATGTACCGCAGTTCTTATAAATTTACGTTTGCTGTCCATTATTCTAAACTAATCATAACATATCGAGCAATCGCTAACATATATAACTAACCACTCATAATCTAATATTTTTTTAAGCATAAAATATCCAAGTCTATTCTAGCGTTAGTATATTGTACATTGCAATACATGGTAAACGATAAATATTAATATAGTATAGAGTAAACTGGATATATTTCAGTTTGTTAATAATTCATTGATTTTATAAATAACAGAAAAATAAAATTATATGTCTGACCCATATTTCCATCATTGATACTTTGTTTTTAATTTGATATATAGTAAAATGAGCATTAAATCACAATACATTTGGTATACATGTTTTTTAATGGTTTGAATTATTGCCAACGTTGAACATTATATTATTATCATCTATATTAATCATGTTTATGGCTTTTTAAGGCGTTTTTAAATCATAATTTATGCAATTTATAAGATTAATGTCATATTTGGTCTTCACGTTTATCCGGACATTTTTTTGATCAATTCGTGGGAAAATTAATTATTTTATACGTAATTTTGATTAACATTATTGTTAACGAGGTATTAAAGATGTCTTACTTATGGAATACATTTGGAATCCTATGTGATCTTAGGAATCTAAAATTCTCATTCAAATGTGATGTTTCCTTATTATTATTGAAACCAAACATGAGTTTGAGCAGAACTAATTTCTAATTCAAACATTATTTTAAAATGTTTTAAAATTTTATGTCTAAACAGAAACAGAATAATTATAAGTAGAGACGAAAAATTCAGGAAAATCCTTCTTTTTATAGGACATAGATAGATATAATACAATAAAAGATGTATACGAATCATACTAAAATAAGCAATTTGAGACCCATTTAATGTTCCTTAAAATCCTGAATTTTAATAATAACTCCTGAAAATCTTTTATAATCCTGACTTTTTTTTGTAAATAAAAGAACTAGAATTGCAGTTAAAAACAATTTTTTGCCGTTAGCATGATTGACAGGCGGGAAATCTTTCTCGAGTTGTAAAGTTATGTTCAAACCTAAAATTTAAAAAACAATTATATTTGATAGATTAATAAACAAGAACAACAACAACAAAGAGAGACAATTTTTCTATTTATTTATAAAATTTCCATTCTTTGCTGACACACAGACCGTCGTGCAGTGTCAATAGCATAAGCTCTACTTTTTTTGAAAAAATTGAGATAAAAAAAATATTTTCCTGATTAACCCTGAATTTTACATTTTTTCCTTTTTCCTTCCTGAATTTACCTTGTTTTTAGTCCTGAATTTTTCGTCTCTAATTATAAGGTTTACCAAAATTTTTCTACTTTAATTACTATTCAAGCAATTCTATTGAACATTACTTAGACAGACGGACAGTTATGAATTGGATAACAAAATGAGCTAAAAACTAACGTGAATAATTTTGCAGCTAATATCAATTTGCACAAGTTTTAAATATAATATTCCCCGCTAAGCATAAATATGGAAAGTCTTGAAATAATTTGTTACATTAACTAAAAAAATTATTACCTTAAAATTATGCATAAACTAATGTAAGAGTTTTTTCTGCATAATACAAGTTTTCTTAGAATCCTCTGCCACCAAATTTCTAGCTATTATTAAAATGAATATTTCTCGTGAGAGCAATAATAGGTCATTATCCAAATTAGTTTAATTAATTATGGATATTGCTTTTTCTACTTTAAAGCATCTTTCACTTACAATGTTATTTTAATTTTTATTAGAGAAGTTTAAGCTCCTTTAATCTAATTGTTTATTAATGAATACTCGCAATAATTGCGAAGCGTAAGAAAAATTTGTTTAAAATATAATCTAGGGTAAGATTTATTTCAAAAAGTAGAAGTTTTTATTCAAATTAGATATAACTAGAATACTCTTGTGTTTAAACCATTAACTTGAGTTTTATCTAATAATAAAAAGCTAAATATCCAAAATTTATAAATTAAAAAAAACCTGGACAAGGATTTATGAAAAATTTGTACGCAATTCTAGTTTCCAAATGTGATGCTTCCGTACAGACAGACAACGATCCGATCACAGATGAATCTCCCGAATATGCAGCACGCCCTCCACCATGTCGTAAAAAAGAGATGATACCATCTTTATTTATGTTCAAGGAAATCGATAAAAGGATTCTCGAAGTATTTTTTTTTTGCTATTAAATTATACGGAAAATTTATAATTCTATGAAAATCTAGGCTCCAGTTTTCGATACATTACAAGAATTAGTAGATTATATCAGCAAATACGCGAAAAACGATTTATTCAAAGTTCGAGGAATTTTTCGATGGATAACTAACAATATTAAGTACGATTGGAAATATTTGACTGTTAGCATGAGTTCTTCGGAAATAATGACTATTGGAGAAGGAGTTTGCAAAGACTATTGTCAAATATTTGAAGATTTGTGCCGTTTAGCGGGCATTAGAGTAAAAAAGATTGAAGGCTTTGCTAAAGGTCACGAATATATACCCGGACATCATTTTAAGCCTGGTATAAAAAGATGTTATTTACATTTCAATGTATTTTATTATTTAATTGAATTACAACTAAAATTAGGCGAAGACATAACACACACATGGAATGCGGTGTTTCTATTGAGCGCATGGAGATTAGTGGACACAACGTGGGGCACAGGGTTTACCGACGCTACCGGAAAATTCCAACAAAAACTTAATGAACATTTCTTCCTGACTGATCCGGAAATTCTGATTTGGACTCACTTTCCGTACAATGAAATTGAAAATAATTATAGCAGGTGCGTTTAGAAAAATCATAATCAATAAAAATAAATGCTATATTCGTACCAATCGTGCGCAACACTAGTTACCGTGCAATTATTTTGATTAACAGCAGAAAAAATTCTTATGTGGGTCTTAGATTCAGGGGTTAATAGTACTACAGTAAAAATGTTATTTTTTCTTCACCTTTAACTAAATATACTTTAGTCCGCAAAAAATTTTCTGAAATCATATTGTGGAAATCTTCATCATATTTTACCCTTTAAACAATTTTTCCCTTAAATTTCCTTAATATAATTTTTTCAATTTAATATACTAAGCTCACAATAGAATGCTTAACGAGATACTAGATTAACAATATCCTACTTTTGCATACCCCGTAATTATAAATAATAACATTTTATTACGCAGACCTTAAACTATTAAGGGTTTTAATTCGTATGAAACGCTACAGTGCTACCCTCTCTTATTCTTGAAGTGTGTTAAAAAGTTTTTTGTGTTTTTTGCAAACCAATTTAAAAACTAACTGCGTTAATGAGAAAATTAATCGCAAGAATTTTTTAAATTCATTTTAAATTAGATGGCAACTATTAGAAAAGCCTTTATCACTGGAGGAGTTTAATCTGTTGCCTAAAGTTTCGGCGCATTTTTTCGACTTTAATTTAAAAATAAGAAGCAGATCACAAAATCCGATCGTATTTCGAATATCAACCGAAGTGAAAATAGGATCCCACGAAGCGATGCGATACAAGTACAAGTTATATCCATCGGACGAACTGGAAAACTCTTCACTCAATCATTACGTGTTCTGTCAACTAAAAGAAGACCGTCTCGTTGGCTCGTTTGCCTGTACGCCACCGATTGAAGGCAGATTTTATTTAAAAGTGCGAAGCACTATATCAGTTATATATATTCCCAAAAACTTTTATTTTAATTGTCATATACATGTTGCAGATTTTTGCAAAACCAGAGCGCGAGATGCAAGAGGGACAAGACTCGACTAGTCTCCAAAATGTGGTCACATTTCTGTTAGAGTGTTCGCGCGCACGAAAATACATCGAACCATTTCCATTAAACGAACTTCCATGGGGTCCAACGCAAACGTTCTACGATTTTAAGCTACGGTTACACAACCAAAAGGGTCCAGTAATATCCACGTGGGGAGGAAAGCGAAGTGTGCTGATGGAAGCGAGCGAAACCATGCTCATAACCTATTCGCTATTCGACGCCGAAGGCATGGAAATGGACGCGCGAACCGTTATTTATCGCGAAGATAGCGGAACGCGGACCACGTTTATAATTAATCCGCCGCGCGTTGGAACCTTTAAGTTTATGATATTCGGTATGCCTAAACCGAAACAGAAAGGAAAGTGGCGTTTGCCGCTGTTGGCTACATTCATGATCGACTGTAAACTAGTGAAAGCGCCGCAGTATGACGAAGATCCGCCCCAAAACTTTGCTCCCATCGATGACCCGAAAAGTAGCGATAAGAAAAAAAGTAGAAAAACAAGCAAATAATATATATAGACCACATTCAAATAAATAAAATCTATTATCGGTTAAACTCTTTCTCTCTCTTCCATCAGTTTTTAAGTTATATAACTTATGCAAACATGATTATAATAATAATGTTGTAATTTTTATTGAAACAAACGATGCTTTACTGCGTTCATATCGTGCCTCTTAAAAGGTTAATAATTAACACTGAAAAATTTTTAATTTAAATTTAAACTAATTCATTTAGTAAGTATTTTGTACAGAAAACATTTCTAACGTTTAGAATTCAAATAAAAATATTTTATTTTTGACCTTTTGTATCAAAATAAATGTACGCAATCGTAGACATATGTTAAATTTTGTAGTCAACTCTATTCGTATCGCACATTAAATATTTTAAACTTTATTTGACACAAATTCATTGCGAAAAAAAACAATAGTTTTATTGTATAGCAAAATACTCTGTACATAATAATGACCGTTAAAGAATACTGTTATTATTTAAGCTGAATTGAAAAATAAATACAATTAATACCGTTAAAGTGCATCTTTTGTTATGAAATTTGTAGATTGCATTTTGCTTTTGTTTTGGTGAATTGTGTGTGGATTTTCTAAAGAATTGAATACATTATCAGTCGAGCGTTAAATGTATTAAACAATAGCTATTTTAATACAATTACTTACTGGAAATTTCTTTTTTAAGATTTTATAGTGTTTGGAATAAAGTTATTTATTTAAACTCGTGAATCCCTTCAGAGTTATTGAATGAGTAAAACTGATTTAATTAAATATTTTAATGAAAGTACAGTTAGAAGACGTACAACGAAATTATTAAAGTAAATGAATTAATATCAACCAACGCTTTTTTATTTCACCATAGTTTTACAATTATTTGATGTTACGCAAAAAGCATACAAAAATGTCACGTAAAAAACGATAAAAAGTTTTCCAAAATAAAAAAATAGATTTAATAAAATACAAGTTTGTCAAAAATTTCGACATTCATTATACGGTTATACTAGAGTTTAGTTGACACAAACAAATATCGATGCTCTTCGAAACCAACCGACGACTACTACACAAATAAATCATTTTGGTTCCGATTGAGAAACTTTTTTTTATTTTATTTGAGTGTTATTGTTAACGTCTTACTGTTTCTCTACCATTTATACACAACAATACTGCTATCTTGTATTCAGTAAGTTAAGCGCACGTCAAGGCAGTGAATAGACAGTCTTTTTTCCTCAATAAATGATTTCTTTCTCTGTAGCCTTAACTCCCAGCAAACAAGCGCGTGTTGACCATAGGGTGTCAGCCAATCGTTTCTGGAATTTTTGGGTGTGAGACGATTTATGTTTATGGCATGACTTGTTCTTGGAATTCTTGAGACACGCGAAGAATGCCTGACGAGAAAATCACATGACTTTTACATTTACAAAAACTTTTATATCATAAAAGTAAATTATAGATATGGTTGTGATGATAATCGTTTAAATTATAACCGATTTTAAACACATAAATTAATCTTATAAATCGTAAACATACCGATCTTAGTGAGCATTTGGGATTAAACGAGTCTTTATTTCCGATATAATTAAGAAACTTATGCGCCTTTACGAAAACGTGACCACATCTCCAAAGCGCTGCTTTATGGCAATCCACCGTAACTGTTAATTATCGGTAAAAGTTATTAAAATGATTATTCGTGGAAAAAAATAAATTCTCCGATTTCTTACTCAAATTACTATCCCAATAATTATCCGTTGACTGTTGCTGTGATGTTGAATAATGAGACAGCGATGACAGTGTTGATTGCGTTAAGTGGATAATCAATAAACTTATTATAAGCGAAACACTAACGTATTTATCCGCAGTGAAAGCCATTTAATTTTAACTATTAACTATTATATTGTTATCTATAACACAAACAAGTTTTATTTTCAAGTAATTTTTATCGTTATAATTATTTGTAAACAACTTAATTCTGAACACAATACGAAACAATAGTTGTAAAAAAAGTTTATAATATATTAAAGCGGCGCACGTGAATCGAAAGTAGCACAACTGAAATATGTTGTGCAACGAACAAAAAGTTTCTTATTGCTATACAGGTTGTATGCAACACTTAAACCATTTTTCAGCTGTTTATTATCAGTGGCACGAAATCGGTTGCGGCTGATGGCAAACTGGCGCATCTATGGGATGAGCGAAGTGGTTACACATTGGAAAACTATTTCGTGCGTTATTGCGTCATTGTTACCGCCCTATTCATGTACGTGTATTGGACTCTTCCACACGCTTTATATAGTATAGTCAGTAGACTAGTAAATCGCTTGAAG
Organism: Phthiracarus laevigatus; assembly: GCA_034700185.1. NCBI lineage: Eukaryota > Metazoa > Arthropoda > Arachnida > Sarcoptiformes > Phthiracaridae > Phthiracarus > Phthiracarus laevigatus. The sequence continues at coordinate 18,047 of JAQIXJ010000164.1, forward strand.
ATTCAGAACCCGACCCCGACTGTCTTGTATCCGACCCGAACCCGAAGGAGCTGAACCCGACCCGACAATAAAAATACTGTAAAAGATAACGTGAAAGATTATTTTATTTTCGTTATTGTTTTAACTAATAATTTAGAATTACTCATCAAAATTTGATAGTTTTGCATTTATATTTATATGCAATATTCAATTGCATTATAAAGAAAATGATTCATATAATTGAATAAATTTGTAATTCGATATATTTATAAACAATTATACTTTTAGGATTTTTCGGGTTCGGGTTTTGTTGTATAAAGTTTTAAAACCCGGCCCGACCCTAACCCGACAAGTTTGTATCTTACCAGACCCGAACCGACAGTATTTGTCGGATATCCGACCCGAACCCGACATTTCGGATATGCGTTACTAGTCTACAGTCAGAGTTCGGGCTATTGTTATCGAAAATTAAACGTATATCGAAAAGTTTGTTAAGTAAATTTAAAATCAAACCAGATGTCATATTTTAATGTTTAATATGAATACTTAAGAAAATTCAGTTTCTGAATGTTAAGCAGAATTTTGTTATAAACAATAATATATATTTACGCTTTAGTATTAGTTAATAGCTAATTACACCGATAGCAAGGTTTAAATACCCACATCATTCGTATGCAAACCGCAAAATTTTAGTTTCACGTATTCTGCTTCTTCCGTTTACAGCGTCTCCTTCTAAATAAACACTGCTTGAGTATTGGGTTTGATTGTATAGTTCCTTAGATTTTATAATAACATACTGAGTTAGGTTTCTGGGAAACAAACCCCATATGAGTATAGTATTCTTATATTCTTTTTTATATTAATGAAAGCGTATCTCCCATAGATATTTCGTGTGAATTGAAAATGAGTTTTTTTATCACGCATGCGAGCTTTTATGTTAGTATGAGACATCAACAAAGAATTTTTTAAAAGATTTTTCTATCAATGCTAAACGAAGCTATACTTTTTGGCGCAACTTTAGAGAATAAATTTGCGAAACTTAAGGAAAATTTATTGATAATGTCAGTTTGTGCAATAAACTCTCTCTCTCTCTCTCTCTCCACTCTCTCTCTCCTCTCTCCTCTCTCTCTCTCACACACACACACACACACACATACACACAAATCTCTCTCTCTCTCTCCTCTTTCTTTCTCTCTCATTCTTTCTCTGAATCTCTGCATAAGTTGTAATCATGACTGGAACTTTTGCAACACAACGCTAAGCTCGTATTTTAAAATCCCTCCATTTGGTTAAAAATGCGGAAAAAATCAATAAACAAATTGATATTTAACTTTGTTCAGAAAAAAATTCTTCAAACTTTATCTTACAGTGAAATGACTACATCATATAAGCCATATTATAACACTGTATATGTATTTTATACTTGTATTCCGCATAGCACTATACAAGTAACGGTCACAGATTAACGTGGATACCGTCAAACCCATTTGCCATCTCTGTTCCCGTGCATCTGTAATATACACACACATACATGTTTTCACACATATGTATGTGTAATACACGAGATATGAGGTAACTCCGACTAAAGGATGAGACAGAGTACAAACGCACTCTGGACTCGAACCTAACGTATGTCATTGCTCACAGGTTAAAGTAAGTGAACTACGCGTTAACCCACTACACCACAGAGGGCCACGCCATATTATAACAATACTGTACATCTATTCAGAGTATTTCTTAATAAATTCTGGCACTAAACTAACAAGTTCACTATAAATGTGAATAATTTTTGTTGTATTTTATGCTAATAATAATTATTAATTACATAATTTTACTTTTATTTAATTATTTAAAAGGTTCTACAGTAATAAGAAAAGAATAAAAGAGATGGTTAATAGTTTAATTTCGAGTAGTGTTAATTTTAGAATAATTTCTTGAGTACAATATGCAACACTTTAATATTTTATTCAAATATAATTCATATTTCTTTTTTGACATAATTTTTATTAAAAATAATGCCCGATTGAATTAAATATATTTTAATGCATTGAATAATAAAATTCGGAAAAAGTATTTTATAATTACTTCTCAATAATTTGTAATCGTTTTTTTTGGCTAAAGGTTTTGAATTAAAATTAGTGATGCCGTAAGTGTATGTGGCGTAAAGCCGTGTCAAACGAATTGATAAGTTTGAAAAAGTTTTATAAAAACCTAATTTATGTATGCATTATGGAGACTTAATTATCAATTTGTTCGTGATTTATGAAATGTGTGTCTCAATGTGAATCTATTGTTTCGTTAAGTAAATCGATAATTTGTTGATAAAATTATCTATTAATCAATTGTTGAAATAGTGAGTGACTCGAAAGTCGGTTGAAAGTAAGTTGTAGTCAGTGATTGGCGAAACATAAGAAAAGTAATCAGTAAAAATTTATTAAACATTATTATTCTATTCTTTTTCTGATGACTTTTTTATTTAAATAATTGTTTTTGCAAAACAAAAATTTAGATAAACCTCAAAGGAAAAAGGTTTTGCGGAGTAGAAGTTTAAAATAAACTATTTTTTAAAAAACTTTTAATCACTTTTTATAATCGGTTACGAAAAACATCATTTCGTTTACACACACGTTTCTTACTGATATTGAGTGAGATTACACAAACGATAATAAAATTATGAGCACATGTTTATTCAAAGTTTGTTTATTGAAATGCATATAATAATAACTTAAAATACTTAAAACACGTATCAGGCTCACCAACAAAATTAACAAACAATAATCTAACGAAAGTAAGTCGTACTTTGAATTGATGCTTTGCATTAATGTGTGGTTTGTTATGACACGCCAACTACGATCATACACACTACAAACACACTTAACTGTACTGTAACAGTATTATCTGCTTTAATCTTAAATCACCCCATATTTGTGTTTATTTTTATTTACATTACGACTTAGCTGTTATCGCGAACGAATGCCCAATTGATTTCAGTGATATCAGCTTTCAGTGCGTGTACTTTGATTTTTCTATCAACTTTTGTAAAAATCGATATCGCGTTGTAAATAATGTGCAATCATTCGTATAGAAATAATGCGAAAATATTAATGCGTTAATTGTTGAATAATTAAAAGAAACACAACGCAGCCTATCAGTAGCGATTAATTTATATTTTTAATTTATAGCCATATTTTTCATAAAATTAGACCATTCGTAAACTCAAGTTGTTTTTTTAATTTAAACATTTAAGTATACAACTTAATATCAGCTTAAGGTTTCGCAAAACAAATCGCGATTATATTACCGATAAGATGAGATTTGGATTAAATTAAAGTAAACTACTCTTATTACTGTAGTTAGTATTTTTAATTTTTATTGGTAGATTGAGTTTTCATCGGCTACTGATCCTTTTGAAATCGAGCGTGAATTGTAATCCTTATTTATATTTTTTAGACACTCAACCTTATTTGATGAGATGATATGATAATACGGTACTTTTAAAAATCTAACCTAATTTGCTATTAAAATATACTTATTACTGTAATATTTCGAATTCTGTTACAATTATCGTGAATCATTCGTTTATTTGTATAACCTTCAACTAATCTGATTATTAACATCATATAAGCCAAAGATATCTGTATTAAGAAAACAGACCACTTCTGTAGACATTTATACATCTTGTGATAAAAAAAAGTGAAAAAATGAATTTAATAGGCATACGATTGTATTTTAAATGCATTATTTTTATTATATTATTTAACGCAATTTTCGCGTTCAGTTCAATAGATCCCGACGAATACAGAAATGCGGTAATTATAATGCGTTATTGAATTTTCTCCGTCATTGAATACTTAATTTTTAAAAACACAGATAAGACAATTTATGTTTCAATTAAAATAATCAATTTTAATTTATATTTACGAAAAATAAATAATTGACAGATAGAAATTATCAACGCTCGTGGTTTTAAGGCAGAAGTGCATTACGTGACCACTAAAGATGGCTATATATTAGCTCTTCATCGGATAATCAATCCATATTTGTTGGGCTCAAATGCGCCACTAAAGCCTGTACTGTTACAGCACGGTCTTCTCGGATCATCCACTGATTGGATAATAAACAGTCCGCTAATTGATGGTTATGACAACAACAGCGGCGTTGGCAATAATTTGGGGTTTGTTTTGGCGATTAATGGTTACGACACGTGGCTCGCAAATTCAAGAGGAAACACTTACTCCACTAATCACACCACACTCGATCCCGCGAGTAAGCATAGCACTTCATGTTTTCAAATTTCGGTTTTGTTTTATTTTTTGTTTGATAACATTTATTACATTTATTCTAACGTTGTGTTTTCTGTAAAGATCTGTGTGGTCCTATAGCGTTGTGCTTTCCTATCGGGTTTAAAATTAAAGTATAATTAAACTTTTTTTGTTGCGTGAAACAATAACATTCAAACAATTTACTCGCGCTGTAGTATATGAGCGTGTTGTGCATAACTTACTGGGAAAAACAATGAAATTTCTATCAGTGTTTACGTTATGTGTCATTATGCTATTTTAATAGTCATTTCCTGAAAAACTATGAATGCGAGCAGAAAATTATATACATTTTCTGGATTTTATAATAATACAGTTCTGTCTTTTCAGTAACATAATCAAACGGGTTCTCGGAAAAGTAAAGCGCTTTAAGTTACTGTAAATCCCTTATTGCTAGAAATGGAAGCGTACCTCCAATACACGGATATTTCAAGGAATTGAAATTCGTTTTTTCTCTCCCAATTCACAGCCCCACAACACGCATGCACTTTTTGCTTGTTTGAATGAGAAAATAGTGAATTTTTTAAAAAAGTTTTTTTTTGTTCACTAAAGCAAAATTTTTTAGCTTTACTTAAGGGAATAAATTTTAGCGTAGCTCAAGGGAAATTTATCGTCTAAACGCTCCGCAGTATCATTTATGCAGTAAAAACCTTTCCGCTTGTCTCTGCGTGAGTTGTGGGAGATTTTAAAATGGGTTTTAGAAAAATACTTTTGCAACTACTGGTGGCACATAGTATGGCTTATTCTAAACCTAAAACTAATGCGTTACGGTTTTAATACAATTTTGCCCAATAATAATCAAATAGCTATTAATAGAAGTTTTATTTTTCTCTATAGAAAATGAATTTTGGAGGTTTTCATTCGATGAAATGTCCGAATATGACTTAACGGCGTGTATTAATTACATAATCAAAACTACTAACACAAGTAAGTGGTGCCGCGCTGTATATCACTTTTATTTGCGGTTTGTTACCGAAATGTTTGTGCAAAACATGTTTATTTACATTAAAATACTGCATTAACTATTTCTTGTTTATCAATTGATTACTAACAAGTATGCGATAAGTTCATTGTCAGTGGATTTGTTTTATTTCTCTTTTTAACGATTCAATTACACACTGGAAACAACATAAGCCACTTTTATCTCTATAATTATACCAGACTTGCGTAGATTTTGATTCACTTTAGCCGTTATCTCGCGTGAATGCCCATTTGATTCTTTGCCAATGCGATCAGCTATTTCATTCGTTAAATCGCTGTCGATTCAACATTTTTTAAATCACAGTACAGTATTTTATCCGAAATGACTCATTTTTTAAATATTTGTTTAACATCTGTTGAATTTTCATAAAAACAAAATATTTGCAATATTATTAAGATAAAAGCTTTTTTTGAGTCGTCGGCGAAGTTAGAAGTCTAAATTTATCGCGCAAACTGATAACAATAGAATGTATGCTTTTATTTTTTGATGATAACTATCTAGAAAACGGTTAGAGTTGTCATAAAAAGTTTCGTTTGACTTAACGATAAATGTTTATTTCGAGTGCTTGACAATTGTAATGAAGACTTATTTTGTAAAAACATTTGCAATAATTAATAAAAGCAATTTCCTTAAAGGATTTAATGATTAATTTGCAATGCAGTGCTGAATAAGAATAGCGTTCAAGGATCTCCGTATCATAAAACTTACAAAATAAATATTTAACAGAGAATAAGTAAATTTGCATAGTTATGAATTCTGCAAAATGAAAACCAGCAAAAACTCAATTTTAAAATGCAATAATAGAATAAATACATTTTTTTGGGTAAATTTTATTCAGTTTATCCAACATTATTATCTTAAAATTCCATTAGATTATAACTGGGAATTTTTAATTGAAAATTTTACAAAAACGCATTAACATGCAAATTTTAATTGAATTCTTTTTAAAGCTTAACGCCGTAAGTGTATTCATGGCACAAAAAAATTACGAATTCCTAAAACATTTAAATAGGTTATAAAATACATGCATTACAGTTTTTGCACATTATTATCAATTTTTATTCTGTAAAAAATTTAGAATGTTTTGCGTTAAGATTATTTCGTAGGATCAAAGCGAATATTCTAAATATTAATTTGATTATTTAGCGTCGATTGGTTACGTTGGTCACTCGCAGGGCACTGCAATTATGTTTGCTTTGTTGGCATCGCAGCCAAATTATTCGCAATTAATAAATCCGTTCATAGCGTTAGCGCCCGTTGCGTTCGTTCACAACATTAAATCGCCAGTTAGATATTTGGCACCATTTAGTGATATATTTAGGTTTTTCTATTACCGAATAAATACGGATACTAATGATAGTGATTTATAATCTTTAATACTTTTTTCTTGTAGAATGAGAGGAGGAGAATTTCTACCATCTGATGAATTAATGAAGATTTTGGCGGATTTCGTATGCGATCATGAGTTTAAATTTATTTGCTCAAATTTTCTATTCCTTTTGTGTGGATTCGATGCGCAACAATTAAACATGGTATTTATATTTTTATGGTTCGAAATTAAGCCTACTTTTTAAATTATAGATTTGCATTGCATTATAAAAATTGTTTAAAACAAAAAATAAGTAATAATACTCTTTAGAAAAAAGGTTTTTATGTACCATATAAAGTAGAAAATCAAATATCTGCTCATTGTCTGGCGTACGACCATTAGCATAGAAATTAAAATGTTAATGCGAATGAAAGTAGGAATGATTTAGAATAGAATGCTTAACTGGTTTTTAGAAAATAGTTGAATAACAATCAACGTGACAGTGAATACTTAGATCCTTAAAAGGAAACTGAAGCTTTTATTATAAACAAATGCAGTAAATTAAATAAAGTCAATAAAAATAAATAAAATATTATTATTTGTTGAATTCCCACTAATTTTAGAGCCGATTAGGTGTTTATTTTTCGCACACACCGGCAGGCACTTCAACGTGGGATGTCATACACTTCGCCCAATTGGTTGAAAGCAACACGTTTCGAAAGTTTGACTTTGGAAAGTTTGAGAACGAGAAAGTCTACAATCAATCGACGCCACCAGAGTATAATTTAGCCAAAATTAATTCAAATAAAATTGCGTTAATGTATTCGGTTAACGACTGGCTCGCAGATATCAATGATGTGCAAAATCTTAAAAGCAAACTTAATGGTAATAAATAAATAGATTTGTTTTTAATAAATATTAAAGTGCCGTATAAATTAGCGTTAACGTTAACAATGGAAAACGCTCGAGCGTTTACATTAGAGAACCCACAAGACCAGACCGCCTTAATTTTGAAGTAGATTTTAACCTTAATTTTAGGCAAATTTCAAGTGGCTATACATTGCTAGAATGTCTTATAAAAAGAGGATCAGTTACTGTATTATTTATTCGCATGTTTATTTGATATTATTATAATTTTTAACTGTTCGCCCGTAAAAGAGATGGGAGAAAAGTAAAAATGATTGCGGCAAATATATGGGGTATGCATATTTTCACAATAACACAATAATACTTTATTGGAGTATGAATGCATAATTAATAATTAACTTGAAATCACAGGAAATTTCTATAACTATTTACGCGGCTTTTTTGTGGCGAATACAGGTTTGTGGTAAATATGTAGGAATTAGCACTCTAATCTCACACAATAGTAAATCAAGTTTTGGCCGACTATTCCTATCTATTTTTAATTTAATATTAATTTTCATATTATTTTAAATTATTTTAACGTATGCGTCAAGTAAAAACAAACTCGGTGTACCGATATGCTTTACCACGAGACCCACGCCAATATTTACTACAAATTATTACAATGTTATCAACTCGGCATTGATTCATCTGCGCCCAGTTCTATACACTTTAAAGCAATAAAATAATCACTTTAATTAAGTATAATACTATAGTTACCCAAGGTCTGAAGTGCTAGGGTGTCAGATCCTTTAAATTTTAATTTCTATGGGGTGGGGATTGAAAACTCATCGGATTTAAACGACAATTTTTTGTCTTCTGACCAAAAAGGTTTTTTAAATAGCACATTTCCAATACAATCTCGATTTTTCATGGGGAGGTCAACTTTACCAGAATTCTAAGGAGTCAATCCTATGCAAGCTCCCTCATGGGTAACTATGGTATAATAATGGGCACAATCTTACTATCTTACTACAATCGTAAAATTATATATCTAATATGCTAAAATCATTTAGTAACTCGTAACTGATTATCTTTTTTATTTTAAGCTTTGAATGTCTGGCATTTTTTGATAAGACATTCTGGCAAAGTATATAATAATTCAAAATTAACGAGAAACTGTGATTTTAGGTTACGCCACAAAAAACCGCGTTAATAGTTATAGTAATTTCCTGTGATGTGTTTTTAAGTTTATGTGTTTTTAAGTTTATTATTATATTAATTATGCTTTCATACGCAAATAACGTATTATTGTGAAAATAATCATACCCTATATATTTGCCGCAATCGTTTTTACTTTTCTCTCATCTCTGTTAAGGGATAACAGCATAGATCGCGTCTGTAATCCTTGCAAGCATTGAAATGTTATACGTATACCACGCCCACTGTACGTCACTTGCTTAACATTTATGAGGAATAGAGAGGAACGCACACACGATCTATGGATAACAGATTAAAATAAAAAAATTACAATAATATCAAATAGACATTAGAATAAATAATACTGTATTCTTATCAGATGTTAAGATTCTACAATATATCAGATACAGTTGATGCAAATGTATTTTAGAAAATAATGGTTAATTTTTTTTTGTTGAATGGCAATAAACATCGCGGATAAGTGTTATTCATTAACTGACACCATCTGAGAAAATAATTAAGGAAAATAATAAAAGAAATCATTATAATCATATGCCGTTAAGTTATTTTATTTTAAATTAAAATTTTATCCGGAAATTTGGGTTTTTATCTTTTGTGATTTTAATGTTAATGAAATGTGATTTAAAAGCCATTGTCCTATAGCTTTATTAAATTAAATTATTTTAATTTTACTCTTTTATCATTTAGATTTTGTTCTTCTACGGTATATTAATACCTTATAATATAATGCAATAATTAGTGCAATACTGATATGAAGCATTAAATTATTTTATTTAATTATTTAATTCATAGATATATGGTTTTCAACGTACGATACGTGTCTATGCTAATTATTTATTGTTTTTCGTTGTTATTGCAGTGACATTACTCGACGATTATGTAGTGCCATACGATAAGTGGTCGCACACTGATTATATATTCGGAAAAGATGCCGGAAAAATGGTTTACGTCAGAGTTTTGGACGTTTTACAGAGGGTTTCGTTTTGATACCGTTTTGTTTTACATCTGTTGTATATAATTTGCTGCCACATTGTTGTATTCCCATGTCGTTTTAAATACAATAATACTCCTTTTTTAAACAAAATAATACTCTGTTTCACTTGAATATTAAATTTTAAAAAAACTAATAACTTTCTTCAAGAATTATTTTTTTAAAACATTGTATAAAAAAACAAGTTACGTAATGGTTATTTTCGATATTGATATCTAAACTGTAAATATATTATGTGACCAATAAAATTATAAAAAAGTCTTAAAACTGGTTTTAAATAATTCTAAATTGTTTTTAAGGAGCGCTTATGTGTGTGTCGTCAAATAATTAATATATGACCATCTGAATCATTGGATTGAACTATGACTCAATATGAGACAATTTGATCGATAAATCATCATTAATAATTAGTTCATCATTTTTTTAGTTAAATCACAAAAAATCATTGACTCAGAGGCCAACTTTTAATATTGTGCGCCATCTAGTGTGACAATTATGAAATATTTAATTTTGACCTCTGAGTCTTATGGCCTCTAGTTAGACCTCTTCAAAAAATCTCTAAAAAACGAATGAACTCAGTAATCATGATTATGAGTTCAAACTGACACTTATGACTCAGAGGTCAAATTTAATTAGTTCATAATTGTCACACTAGATGGCAAACTGTAATAAAAAGTTGACCTATGAATCATTTAGGTTTTGTGAAATTTAGCTAAAAATCGATTGAAATGATTTGTAATGATGATTAAGAGGCCGAATTTAGCTCATGATGACCAGAATCAATCAAATATATGATAAATAGGTCACTTTAATTATCTATTAATTACAAATTATGCCAAATTTATCAAACAAATATTTATTATTGTCTCCAAAAATGCATGTATGTTAGCGTATACAGCACCACACTATAAATTGGCTTTCTTTTAAAGTGATGTTTTTATACATTAGCTTCATATTTAAGAACCCATATAAACTAAAATGCTAAGCCATTTATGACCGCTTTAACATTCTTCCAAAATCATTCTATTTATTTTTTTGGACAATTATTATTATCCGAAAATTATTTGGAATAAGCTTTAATTATTTAAAGCGTATATTTAATTAAGATTAGAATTAATATTTTTATTTTGGAAACTTTTATGAAGCAATTTGATTAAATCTTTAATTGCTTCATAAAAGTTTCCAAAATAAAAGTATTAATTCTAATCTTAACTAATTATACGCTTTAATTAATTAAAGCTTACTCCAAATTAAAGAAAATCCTAGAAAATTTGCAATTTTTTCCCACATAAGAAATATTGGAATTCTAAATAACTATTTTTAGGTTAATTTTGATAATTTTTTATTGACACTGAAATATATTTAAATCGTTATAAACATTTCAAAAAATCTAAATCAGTTAATCAATTAGTGTAGGAAATAATTTTATTTTACAAAGAAATAATAAAATAACAGTATTAAAAACGAGATTTAAAGTACAAAAAAATATACAAATCGAACTAATAATAGCGTGATCACACTAAAAAAACACTTGTAATTAACAATTATTACACGAAAGTTTAATAACAACAAATAAAAAACCAAATATAACTTACAGTTAAACGATTACGTGTTTTGTAAAAAAAATATCACACAACTCTTGAATAGTTTTTTTGACCACAAAAGTTTAAAATGAGTCCGCGCGCTGTAATCCTTTTTATTTATTTTGGTCACTAAACTAATCTAACTTCCATAAAAAATAATAAACTCATTATATAACTTATGATAAGGGACTCAAATTTAATTTTCGCCGACAAAAAAATAGTGCTCCCAAAAGTTGCGAAACGATTAAATTAAAAAATATACTTTCTTTTGCTTTGATAACAACTAATGAGTATGATTACAAGGAGGGGATAACAAAACGATAATTCTCTATAAAAAAATATATTACTTATGTATTTTACACGATAGCAAAAGAGTTACGAAAAAATTTTTAGCGGTAGCATAATCTATATTTAATTTCTTACCAGAGCTCTATTATCTTTTATATAATGTTAATTTTTTATTATGTTTTCTAGAAAACAAAAACTTCTGGTAAGACAATAAATATGCGATTAAGTCGCCGCATGTTAACTTACTTAACTAATTTTTAATTACAATCGCCGTTCGTCATCTCAATTATCTCAATAATAATAATAAAAACAAATTTTTTTTTCGCTAATTAACCAAAAATATTAAAAGGCGAGGCAGTATTCGCTATAGGAATAGTGGACGTAACCACAGTGGTGATGGTAGCGGGCGAAATAGCGGTACTGGTCACCGTTCGGTAACGCGTACTGAACGCGTTATACACGAGCGTATATATTTTCGTTTTGGTACTCGTCGTATCGGTAACAGTAGTGACCGTATTGACGAGTGTGCTAACTTGCGGGGTCACCTGAAGCTGCGGATTGATTAACTGCGGACCCATTAGCTGCGTGGCGAACACGTTCTGCAGCTGCGCCTGTTGTAACGCGAAACCGTTGTTGATCACTGGCGTCACTTCGGTGGTGAATGTGGTCATTGTTCGCTCCGACGTGGAAATCGGTTCGGTAATCGTACGCGATCTGGTTGTTCTTCCGTCGTAGAAACTCACCACTTTTGTATTATATATTGTATCGGTTTGCACGTATGTCGACGGTTTGGTAATCGTGTTATATTGCGTGGCCTGTTGTTTCAGTTGCTGTAAACCCAAATAAACAGCCGCTAATTGTGGATTCTGAAGCGCAGCCGCTAAGAATAGCGGATTATTAATGTCTAGTGGTGTTAATTGATTCGATGGCTGGAATGCATGGTTTAGGCTCGGGTCCAGTGTCGGCATTACAACTGGTTGTTGAGGCACTTGAGTTGGATTCGTTAGTTCATTATCGGGTTCAGCAGTAATCTCGAGAGAATCTATAAATTTAATTTAAATATTAAATAGAAAGACCAATCAAAGTAATATATATATATAAATATAATTGTTTCCGCTTTTTAAAATAATAATCTATATTGTACCGTCAAATAATGATGGATGTAAGCTTTGTTCCGCAGCTAACAAATCGTTGGTATAATTAGAATCCGGAATTGAAACGCTAGCGGTTTCCAATAGGAACACATCTCCGGGAGGCATGGTTTTGTAAGCTGTTATTAACTTTCTAATAAAGAAACTCTCGGTTACCGTGTGCTTAGTAGTGACGGTTCCATCGAAAACGGGAACAACTGTTGTGCGCATACTTCGTTCCGTAACCGAATAGGTTCGGGAAATGACGAGCGGCGGTGTCTCATGTACTGATGTCGCCTCAATATCATTAGCCTCTACCGGTATTGTGGGCGCAATTATGTCAGTCTCGAACTCAGAGGGGTGTAGTGTACGCTGCAGTGTAGTGGTTAGCGTAAGTGTTTTCACCTGTATGTGATTGCCATCGACGTGTTGCGTCACTTCGCTGGTAATTGTTTGCACTTCTTTAACTACTTTTGATGGGTCTATTGGGAGCGCTTCTTCAGCCTCTTCTGGCTTACTCTCAACAGTGACATTCTCATTGTTTTCGTTGCCGTTGCCATTCAACTCGGCCTGTAATTGTTCTAATTGTTTCTCATCCAAAGATTTAGGTCTCTGCTGCCCAATCCTCGATTGCAGTTTAGTGTGGTATGTTTGCCTCTCTTCCACTTGCGTTGCCGGCAGTTTCGCTTTGAAACGATTAAGACGTACCTGTCATACAACAAAATTAAATTCTCTCAACAAAATGTTATTTTATTGTTTTTTTAATTCGTTTTTGAAAGCACACACAGATTAAATGGTAATGCGATCAAAATTACTCGTGTAATTTGTGTTACCAATGCAAATCGACAACTAATTACACGTTACGCGCTAATCATTAGCTATCTTAACATATTATTTTTCTTTAGATAAATACGGCGAACATTGAACTGTTTTTTGCTACCGTTATATCCTATGATGACGATCGATTATCTGCGACATTATTCACAAACGTCTTTAAATTTAAATTTTATTCAAATGGATTTTTTTCTTAAGATGATTAAATAATTTTCAGTTACTTTTATTTTTTTAACACAGGAAGTTTAATGAGAACATTTTTTTACATTGTATAAAGAAGGGATTAAAGGAAGAACAAGTAATAGAGAAAAACACATATTAATTAAACAATGCTAAAGTGTGTTTGCTTTGTTATTGTATTTTATTTCAATTCTTAAAGGGAATTAGGGTATAAGACCTCCGTAAATGTTAACACCCAAAAAATGAAAATTTTAAGCGCTAAATTGTCTGGGAATTTTGTGAAGAATTGTATCGTACAATTATAGCAATAATCTAAATATTATTATTCGTTTCAATTAAATTTGTTATACAAGAGCAATATTTAGAGCAAATAATACAATATTATCCACCATCCACCCACATATCCCTGGGCCCCCGCATCCCAGTGTCTCCGCATTCCTCCTCATCCATTCGCGCTCATCTCTATTTGAGATAATTTTGAAAGCATTATTAACGAAGTCTGTGAGACAAACAATTTTGCCATTTAACCAACTTTGTCACATCTCTATTGTATAGATGTGCTATTACAGGCCGTAAAGGAATGTATCAAAGTGTGTTAATATTATTTCAGTTAGTAAACACTTTTATTTCTAAACACACAATACGTTTCTTAACATGGTTATTGTTTTTCTTTTAATAAAATTAATAATGTAATTAAAGTTTGTCATGGATTTGTCTTTAGGAGCAATTATCTCAAATCTAGGGAAGTGTAAAGTTCATCAGACAGCATGTAGTAATAGATTGATTCCAGTAATTATAAGATGATACAGTATTAAAATATAGAATCCGGACAAAACAAGAAAATAGTAATAAATTTAAATTTTTACTATCCTATCACTTTAATCACAGGTATCATTAATTACCAAACGACTTAATTGGCAAAAAATTTCTTGATTACAAAGTTCGCACTCTTTAGAGCATTCATGCATATATCGTTGCCTACATTTACAACTTAAAAACTGCTTTATTATTAATCATTAGTTTTTAACAGTACTAAAAAAAATACTGTATTTAGTATATATCAGTACGATAAGAGGAGTAAGCGTGACGGACAAACACCAACACACAGCTAAATGCATTTAATTATTCAGTACATAAGAAACAGTAGGTATTGAGGACACCGGGTATATTGTACTCACAGAACCGCTAATTCAAAACATTAAAATTCAAAATAAATCTCAAATATAATTACATTATATTATCGTAAATTATTAGTCTCCCAAAATAACTTATAAAAATATGCGGCGCATAATAAAATATGTATACTTAAAAATCTATTATTACCGGCAAATTATATGTCATTTCAATTTTTTTGTTTTGTTAATTTAATCAAATATTAAAATATTTTCTTTTTATGCTTTTTAGTTTTAGTCGTAAGCACGCAAACTATGAAATAAACTCAATGCGGCATTCGATCCATCGAAATATTCGCAAAAACTTTAAACTGTTTGACATGAGAGCTCATAGATTAACGTACGAATAAATGATTATGACATTAATTGTAATAAAAAGCCTCATTTCAACAATAGCCTCATTCTGCCAACGTTTTAAAGCCCAACAAAAGATATAACTCATTGTCATGTAGTTTTTTTTACTAAATTCTAGATCGCATTGTTGCCTATTTTAAAAATAAAAGAGGAGAGCGAGAGAGAGAGAGAGGGGGAGAGATTTGTGGCAATGATTTTCATCAACACATTCACGTTGCGCTTTAACATTCAAAAAATAAAAATTGAAAGCTCATTAATGGTGCGCAATCATTTGTAATAAAAATTGTATAAGAATAAAATAACAACTACACCATCAACTATTAGAAGCATGCAACAAAAAAGAGATTCAAGTTTACCGATAAACTTGTAGATACGCAGATAACCTAAATCCATATTTAATATTGAAATTATTTTTAAATTCACATCTGCATAATAATATAATAATAATATCAGAAATTTTACAACCAATAATACAAGATAACAATAAGTGCTCTCTCTCTCTATCTCTCTCCCTCTCTCTATCGCTCACTTTCTTTATCTAAAACACATTACTTAACATTTTCCTCCCTTATGTAATATTTTTTGAAAGAAAAGGGCAAAGCCATAAATCCATTCACTTCTTTCAGTTATCGTGATTCATATATACATATCAAAAGAACAGTTGTAAAGACAAGAGAGTCTGTCTAAAATAAATATAATGCATTTCGAAAAGATATTAAAAACGCAATCAATTAACATAGTTTGTAGATCAGGGTTACATAGGTATGGCAAAATTAAAAATACATTCAAATTCTATCCAAAAAACAAATTAATATTTGAATAACGGAGTAAACCATTTTTTTTAATCTAAATCTATAATTTTAGCGTACAATAATTTTTATTTTAGCGTTAATTTATTTGTGTCAAAGATTGCCAGCCGCAAGACCTTCGATATTTAATAAATTATTACATTAAAAATATATTGTAAAAGACAGGTTGTTCTCTCTTAACTGGACCACAATTGTTGCAGTATATAATATTTTAATGGCTATGATAAATTTATATAAGCTATTAAAATAGAATTTTAATTTGGCTAATAAATATTAATTAAGTAGAAATAGGGTTATATATTGAAACTAAAAGTACAATGACTTATCATACGATTTAGAACGTTACAGTGCATTTTTTGGGTAATATATCTCTTTGGTATTTTAAATTTCCTTTAATTCGCACTTCAGAGAAAAAAGAAATAAAGTAAGGTTAAGAGATCTTTGCTTAAATTTTTTTTTATTACGCAAAAAAAACGTAAGTTGAATTTTCAATAATTAATCATAAAAATAACAAATAGCCTCGAGTAAAGTAATTTGGTTGTTAATGAAAAATTTTAAAAATAAGAATAGAACGAGCATTCATATTAAGCTCATTTTCTGTTAATTGATCAACTGTTAATCAGTCTAGTTAAAAGTTTGTTGGATCATAAAACTAAATTTTCATAATTATAACACTAAAGAAAGGGAGTGATCGACCAAAAGCTTTGTTAATTTATTATGACCGAATATCGATATTATTTATGCCGTTAAAACAAATTTCGTAATCCAATATAAATCAATAGTTGTTAAGTCAAACAATCAAAAATATTTTGTTTGTTCAAATATTAGGAGTTTGAATATCAAAACCGAATTTAGTTTTTCAGACCTTACAAATATTTTGATAATACCTAAATTATTATGGTCTAATTAATCCCCAAATATTTAAAATTTATTGGATCTTTCTAAGTCTCTTATAAAGAAAATGTTGAATATTTCCAACCCCAACTTATTCTTCAAATAAAATTTAAACAATTATTAATACTGTATAAATAAATCTTGCAACTGTTTTATGCAATATTATATAAATTATTTTCGCTTCGCTATTCATAATAAATAGTGTTAAACAACAACAACTGCACAACAATCAGCACAAACTATAATTTACACTAATGACGACACAATCTTTTTTAATAATTGTTTTTTTCGCGCTCATTCTTTTGATTGCTCGGCGATTAACGCATCGCTTGACACACATATTTTTTTTGATATGATAACACTTAATGTGTATTATTATTGTTTAGTACGGTATAAGGCGAAGTTAAGACGAACGTCAGATAAGTTTCAATATAAATATAACGTAAAAATCTAAAGCAAGAAAAGCGAATATTTTTATTGTTCGTAATCAACAAAAAAAGAAAGAAAGATGAGTTAAAAACATGGATCACTTTTTTTGTTGATTTCGGAACATGAAAGATGAATAGAATAAATATTCGTGAAGAATAGCGTAATATTAATAATAATAATGATAAGCCTTTTCTTTATTTTTTTTTGTTTTTTTCTGTAAATAACAAAGGCGTTTTCACATTTAATTATTTATTATTTATTGTGTTGGTGCGATAGTAGTGCCTATTTTACCTTATTTTTTGTTGCGTGTGCGCTAAATAGTGTTACGATGTCTTATCATAACAACAAAAAATCCACATATTTTAGAAAATAAATAACTCGCAAAAACTTACGTACCCGAAATTTGCAAAGGTTTTAAGAGTAGTATTCAATAATTTTTTGTTGTTATTGTTGTTGTGAACTTAAAAAGCATTATTTAAGAAATCGAGTGTTTCGATTTGAGTGTGGCGTCTTTCGTGTTAAACAACAATCATATTTTGTTGTAACTATGCTATAAATTACATATGCAAATTAGAGTGGAATAATATCCCATTTTAAAGCTAGACTTGAAGGATACATAAATTAAATAAATAATCATAATTGAGGGTGATTTATACTTTTGTTCGCGGATTGATGAATGTACGGCAATATTTTTACTAACGTGTAAACTATTTAGTTATTAAATACAAGTCAATTATAACACAATGTTATATGTCTTTACTAATTATTAAAATATACTCTAATAATTTTAGTTGCACATTAAGTTAGTCCAGACCCCTTCCTTTGGTTTGCGATCATAAAATTTATACATACAACTGCAACAATAAAGTTTTTTTAAATCATTTACACACTCACTAAAATCTCGAGATATCACAACAATTTGTGAACTAAATTATAGTGTACCCAATAATTATAGTGGTATATTCGGTTTTTGATAACACTTGTTTAATTGTTACGAATATTATGAGGACAATACTTGATTTTTCCTAACAATAATAGCAAAAAAAAGTGATGGATCGATCGCAAAAACGAGTAACCAAAAACCAATAAATATAACACAGAAAGTCAAATACTGTATTATGACCACATCAGTATTAAAATAAATTTTCAATTATGCTTAAGTCCCATTGTGGATATAGAAGTACCGAAATTGTCAAATCAGTTGCTCTATTTATTTGGAAAGTGAATAAAAAAGTATAATATAATTTTGCGCTACAATTTTATAATTTTAATTAATTTATTTAAGCGAAAACGAAAAATAAATAATTCTGCATACGTTTGCAACTCTAGTTTATGCCATAAACTTATTTAATTATTATAGTCAAGTAAGTCAATTATAATTTAATGTAATCGGCATTTGGTTTAATTAAATTCTTTTGTGATTAATATGAAACACCATAACTGTATATGGTATCTGAAACACGTTAGCAAAATGCAAAATTCAAATTTATTATAAACTTATGCAATCGAAAGTTGACACAATCATTAACATATAATCGATTTCGGTTTAACCCCTTTATTTCTTACATCAATAAAAAATTCATTAAGCAAGCAGTTTATGCGTAGCGAATTTCAATTTATCTATTCAAATGTTACGAATATGGGAATTATGGAAATACGCGTAAGATATTAAAAATCATTCGCAACTATATACGATAAAATGCACTTACTTTCGGCGCTTGTCTCGGCGGTAACGAGAATCGTCGGGTTCCCAATCGGGCGCTCGATTTCCGTATTTTGGTCACACCATTCGTTGATGGTTCGGCAGGTTTGTCTTCGGTCTGCTGCAAACTGGTTGGCGCCCATCGCGAACGCGCCGACGATGGTATCGCTAACCTCGACTGCGGACGCGTTCGTTGTTGAGTGTTTTGCGAATTTTCGCCCTGAAGAGCCGAATTGAAATTTCTAAAGTTACTATTTTTCGGCGGCAGTGTTATCGCGTTATTGTCCACAAATTTCGGTAATGTGGGCTTAAGGTTCGTCAACTCGTCTCGCGATTGAACCGTCGGGTTCCTGATCACAATGCTTGGTTTCGATATTTTCGGCACATGCGTGGGCTTTATGTCTTGAGCGGCACTCATGGTGGGGGTGGGAGTGGCAGATGGAGGCGTTTGTGTTTGGGCCGTGCTTTGCAATATCTGCGCGTACTTCCCATCGATGTACGTACCGATCACTTTGGTCTCGTACACCGTTGTGACGCCATTGTGCACAACAGAGCCTCCGAGAACCGTTACTAAACCAGTCGGATATTGTTGCTGCTGTTGGAGTTGGGATGAAGAGCTGGTTGGCCTTATAATTTCGGCTGGTTTTGTTGGTGCGATCTCTTCTTTTTTAGATTGGGTTGTTGTGATCAGTTGCGGAGATTCCGTACTTTGTATCGATGGCGCTATGGTTGGGTTTTTGGCATTATTGGCACTGCTTTCCGCATTTGTGGCCGAAGCGGGAGTGAATACGATTACCGTGCCGTCCACTGTGGTGCGGAAATTGAGAAAACCGCGTACGGTCACCGTCGGTAACGCTGTCTGCACGACAACACTGCTTCTCAATTGTGCTAAATTGGCAGGAAGATAGACAGGCGTCGATTGGCAGTTGCATATTGTCAATAACGTGCACGCTGTAACAGACAATACTAATTATTAGTAATTCAAACAAAAACCATATCGTTATTTGTGTGTTTTGTAATTTTTTGGTTTACAATTCAATAAAATAATTATTATAATCATTTCAAATGTATAATTAATCACAACAAATCAACTTTAAATTATGTCGCGATTTGCAATAATAGTTAATTGGAAACTGTATTTGATTCGATGATGATGTGTATTATTCAATGCACGCTAACGTTTCGTTTAATCTAATTTAATTCAAAAACACAATTATTCTAAAAATCAAAGTTAAAAGATTCTAAATTGTTTTCTATCATTTTTTTAACGTTAAAATTTCAATTATATATCAATGGTAACATTACTTAAGAAGTTTTACAGCATGTTATACAGTAGAAATTCGACAGTTATTGACAGCGAGATGAAAGTATTTGGCAAAACATTGACAGTTCAAGAGCCGTTATCAAAGTATTATGTTTTTCTTAAGTTCATTATAGATAATAGCAATGATTTTGAGTTTAGTCGTATTATCATATTTAGTATTATTTGTGTATTTGTCAACTGACTATGTAGACATAAGAACCTTTTAACTCTTATTAGAGACAAGAAAGTTTATTACAAAACTATGTTTTAACGATAATAAAAATACTAAGTTTTTATCGTATACTTAAGAAAAGTCAATAGACTTTCGTAATTACTATTAATTACAATAAAAAGTTAAAGATGAGTTGCGTTTTTTTTCAGTTCATTGTTTAATGAAAATTTTTCAACTTTTAGATATCACTGTTAATTGTTAATTGAGTGTGTTTTACTTTTTTTTTATTTCGAAACACTTGACATCCATAATTCACTTGAGAGTGAAATGTGTGTTGACTCTCATATTGAACTCTATAATCAAATAATTCTAATAGACTATCGTTTCAGAAGAACTCTATAATCAAATAATCTAATGGATTATCATTTCAGAAAAGGGCCCATTGATAGCGAGCATATGGCCGAAGAATCAGAAGAAGAGCAAGAAGATTCAAAAGATTACTTTAAAGGCGGTTATCATCCGGTAAGACTTGGCGAAACGTTGCACGAAAATCGGTACACAGTTCTGCGTAAGTTAGGTTGGGGTCAATTTTCGACCGTTTGGCTGTGTTGGGATAAATCCGATAGCAAGTATGTGGCCATAAAGATAATGAAGAGTGAGAAGGTCTATACGGAAACCGCTATGGACGAGATCGAGCTGCTCAAGGCTTGCAGCAAAAGTGATCACCCATTTAGCGATAAAGTGGTGAAACTGCTCAATGAGTTCACTGTCTCCGGAATTAATGGGAAACGTGTGTATTTTTTCGACAATATTATCCTCAAATTACAATAAATTGCTTAACAATTTTTAATCATATCCCAGATAAATGTATGGTTTTTGACGTGTTTGGCTATTCGTTATTGAAATTGATAGCCACAACTAATTATAAAGGGCTGCCACTCTCTGATGTGCGGCCCATCGTCAGACAAGTGTTACAGGGCTTGCATTTCTTGCACGAAAAGTGCAAAATAATTCATACCGATATTAAGCCGGAAAATATTCTAACAACCATTAGCGCCGATAAAGTGAAAGAAATGCATTCGGAAGTGATCAACGCTTCGGTAGTGGGCGGCGAACATATCTCGTGCCGGTATCGCACAACAGCGCCCATTCACGTCCAAATTAGAGCCGACGAGTACAGTATTAAACGCGGCGAAAAGTTTAAGACAATTTTGGACTGTTTCGAAATGAGCACAACGGAAAGTAGTGGAGCAAAGAAAACTATATTAACCGAAAGAAATACTAATTTGCGTAATAGAAATTTTATTTCGAAACAAAAACTATAAAAAATATTTCTAATTTGAAAATTGTCTCTGTATTCAGACGAAATCAATGGCATATCAGTCAGAATTATTGATTTAGGAAACGCTTGCTACACTGTAATGCTCTGCACTGATTTCCTAAACAAAAAAATCAACTTAATTATGAATCTTTTTTGTCCGCTTTCTAGTATAAAAAATTTGCCACTACTATTCAAACGCGACACTACCGGTCACCGGAAGTAATACTTGGATCCGATTATGATTCGTCCGCTGATTTATGGTCAACGGCTTGTATGGCGTTTGAATTAGCAACCGGTGACTTCCTATTCGATCCAATAGCCAGCAGGCATTATAGCCGAAATGAAGTGCATTTAGCGCTAATGATCAATACCTTGGGAGAAATACCGTCCAAATGCATTAAAGGTAGGAATCGGCGAAAGTATTTTGACAGTAAAGGAAAATTAAAGCACATCAGCGTTAAAAAGCGTACGAGTATTGAACAGATGTTGACCGGAAAGTATAAGTGGAATGAGTCTGCGGCCAAAGGTTTCGCCAGTTTTCTGATGAAAATATTGAAATTTGATCCTAAAGAGAGACTGACCGCTTATGAATGCTTATTTGATCCGTGGATTGAGAACAGTTATTAAATTTATTCGCAAAAACTAGTTCAGACTCTGTATTATATATGTAATAATTATTTATTTTTATTATTATTAAAATTTGTT
This sequence comes from Phthiracarus laevigatus, assembly GCA_034700185.1. Taxonomy (NCBI): domain Eukaryota; kingdom Metazoa; phylum Arthropoda; class Arachnida; order Sarcoptiformes; family Phthiracaridae; genus Phthiracarus; species Phthiracarus laevigatus. The sequence goes on from JAQIXJ010000164.1 coordinate 40,570, forward strand.
ATATTTTTCTGGCATATATTAAAGGAATATTTATTTAGTGAGATTATCAACAAAAAAATTACTATAATGTTTGTTTGAAAAAAGTTCGAGTATAATAAAGTAAATTTTTCTGAAATTAAAACCTCAATTTAGAAAATATTCTTTAGAGAGATTAATGACTTATAGAGTCAACAACAACAACAAAAATTTGGTCAAAAACTTTGATAATTGAAATGAAAAGAAACTGTATTCACGATTGAGATCATGGCAGTGATAATTATTGTTATTTTGACAATTATTGAATTTTTCCTTTCAAGATAACGTCTATTATGCTGATAATAAGGTGTCAGAAAAAATTAATGCTATTTTATTATAAAGTTAACGATTTGTAGTCCCCATGTAAACACTGGCTTATCAATCGATGAGATCTAAGCAACAACCACTCCTGTTATATATATGCGCAGGTTTTTACATAATAATTGCACAGTTAATTTGACAAAATAAATAACTGGCTTCATATTCAATTAACGTAATAATAACAACAACAACAAAAAACGCCAGTAATGTTCACACACAACACAGAGCGTAAGATAACACGCATTTGCGAGTTTATACGTTAACCGTGTGATTAGTTAATAGATAATGGATACGTAGCCTAAAGAAAGGATGAGATTGACGAAACTGGTAAATAATATGTTATGTCATGTTTTTAATTATATGATAATTTATTGAAAGTGAGTTTAAATTTTCTGTTTTTTTTTCATGAAGTATTTCTAATCTTCAGCTAACAAAATGCTAATATACACAGCTATACAAAAATGCTCACCACATTCAAGCAAATAAATAAAGAAAAAATTACGAAACACTATTTATAATCAAACATTTTTAATTTTACAAGCTATTGGGGTAAAATATTTTCACTTAAAGGATTAGATATTCCATTCGGGAATAAATCAAGAGAAAAAAATCTTGAATTTTAATACGTGGGAAAAAGAGCAAAATTTAACTTTAAAAACGCGAATGATTGCAATGCATTTATGTGTGACACACTATTATTCTTATCCCGAAATAAATTACCACCGATAGATTAATAAATAAATTTAAAAAAACAAAAAAGAAATTGAAAAACAAAAAATCAAACGTATAAGTAATAAACAGAACTGGATTCGATTTTACAGCTATGGTTTCCTTATTGGAAACATCAATAAATCAAACGTACACGAAAAAAATCCGACCCAAGTTCATTCACGTGCGCGTATTAAGAGATATTCGAGTTTTTTAATCGTAGATTGAAAAGAAAAACCAATTAAAAACGCTTTATTTATTACGTAAAAATAAATAGAAGTGTGTTTTGTTAGCGCAAATAATTGTTGGGTATTGTTTTCTAACCCATAAGTGCAAACAAAAATTGCCCAAAAAATTCATTTATTCGTGGCCTGATTCCGTGCTATCAAACAAACCATTTATGCAATTACTTAAATAAATGCGAATTTTAAAGTAACTCAAGGATAGATAAAAATATTCTTTTCATAACTTATGACTACTGCTAAATAACCAAATAAATTATTTGTGTAAAAATATAATTGATTTTGTGAATACGAACATAGAAATCTTTTATAAATCATTAATAACAATAATAGAGGCGAAAGTATTTGGAGCTAATATTTATTATTAATTCTACGATTATGCTAACGACCAGTCAAATCAACATTTTCTCCCATTATTTGACAATTAAGCGAAAGCTGATTATAAATATCGTAGACACACACTCACTCACTAATAATAATACGCCAATTGTTTCGATTTAGATTTGGGACATATTTCCAAAGATTATTAATATTTTTTTCTCGTTCTGATACAAACGATTTATTGCATAATTATTTTTTGGGCGATATATCGCTGACCCGCTATTTTTGATTTTGATATGTGATATTGAAAGAAACGTAATAATAACAAAATAAAAGTGAAATTTTACGGTGATTTCCACTGTCAAGTGTAACATTATTATTATAATAGGGTTTTGGTACATACAAGTATATAAAATTGCAACTCTCCATCGAATGTCTATGTGCATTAGTAAATCTAAATTGCATATTAGCGCTACGGCTGTAATTTAAAAATTGGTACTTTATTCTATCTGATACAATGATGACTCTACCGATCGAACCCATTGATCAATGTCTCGGGTAAACGCGGTCAATGTTAGCATTTTTTTCTCTATTTGGATTAAATCTCTGGTATTTTAATTATAAGCTGCCTATTGTTAACTCCATATTTCATCGAAAAAATAATTTCAATAAATAATTGAATTATTTTTTCTCATTTCTTTCATCGGATTAAATAATTTTTAATGATGGGTTTAGTAACATTTAATTGGAGTATTAGTTAAGTTTATCGTGGCGTGCAAATTATTTAAGCTTCTAATTATTGGTTTTGTATTTCATTATTAAAAGGAAATTTTTCCTGATTTTAATGGAAATAATATCATTAGACTTATTAAAAGAAAATATTTCTCCATTCACCTAAAGAATGACATACGGACACATACTTTTAAAATCAGTTTGTTACCCACAATTTATTTGACTTCAAAAAAGAAAATTACAAATCATTACAACTAAAAATATTAGTAAACTTTAACGTAGAATTTAATTAGTGGTAACGCATAATTTATCAAAATTTTGTCTTATTGTCATGTGTTTATCATGCAATTTATGAGCGATATACACATTAATCTTTAAATAAAATTAGAATAGTATTACGTTTATAGTGCAGTCTAAAGAGATAATGGCACGCTAACAGTACGACATGGCGTGATATATTATTATTCAAATTTTCGTGAAGCACCAAATAAACAACAACAACAAAACAATAACAAAAATGAGCTATAAAATGAGTATCACGAACAAAACAAAATATATTACGCAAATCACAAATAAATTCACCATAACAGGTGAACTTTCGTTTCCGAATAATCGGAATTGCGGTAACTGTGTTGGGTGTAGTATTGCACGAATACACTCGGCAAACAAATTCCCAGTTATGAAATTTTTTAGCTCATTAAATAGCAATTTAATGAAGAAAAGAAGTCAATAAAATCAATACTTAGTCAAGTATTTCGGTGTTTGCTAATATAACAAGTTGTAATAATAAATCAGAAAAACATTTGGGTCGCGTGTAACTTATGTAATTAAAAGTTTTTTCCGCGATAAACAACGTCGTTCACAATAGCGAAAACTGTATTTTAATCTATCTAATCTAATTATGTTTTAATGCAATTTCGTTTTCCAAACGACACATATATGTTTCGCAACACCTAATAAACCCTACAAAAAATATCGATAATTTTACGATAAACCCAGTTATTTGTTTAATATCCCTATAATACTATTAAATTCTGATTAAGTTAACTATTTTATAAGTTATAAAAAATTATTAGATATGAATAAAAATGTCCACCTATTTTTTGTTGCTTATTTAAAGCTTGCCTAATAAAATAATTGCCCCAACATGTGGCAGAAATAAATCAACATTAACAGTTTAATTAAGCACAATATTATTTATATATAATTAGTTTTTAATTGTAATATCACGACTCAATTAAAAAAGCACTTTGTTAAACTTAATCTTATAAACTTTCGAATGAACTTTAGAAAACAACTAAAGGAATTTTCGTTTATACTAATAAAGGAATTTTAACCGATAGGTGGCTATTTCAAGGACAAAATTCGTATAAAATTGGGGGCTTTTAATGAAATCATTCAGCTCAAACTTGGACAAATTCTAAAATTAATAAAGGGATTAAAAACAGATAGGAGTCTATTTCAAAAAAGTATCAGATTGACTAGAACCAGTTTTTGAACGGAATATTCCAATTTATTGTGGCATATTTTGTTTTTTTTGCGAGAATATACTATTGATTCCGTTTTTTTTGTGTCATAATCCGTATTTTGTGGCATATGCCGTTTTAACAATATTTTGATATATAACACAGATATATGTTAAATATGCATAACTATTATAGTAGTGGAATATGCCGTTTTAAAGCAAAATTTGAACGTTTGAGCTTAATCAGCACAAAACTAAATTTAAAAAGAAAGGGAGAGACCAAATACTAACTAATATCAACATTACAGAGTCAGATATTATAACCGCTTCGATCTTGTTTTCTATTTGGATTTAGTCTCTGGTTTTTTATTTATAATATATACAGTATGGTTTTTTTTTTCACCCATACGCTTAAATATTTATTCCAAGGTTTGGCTTAACAATAAAATGTTCACCGATACAGGCTTAAAATTCTTTTATGGATTAAAACGAGTCAAGCAATAGATCCGTATTAGTAAATATACACTATATTAATAAGTGGTGTGTAAGTGTAAGCTACCTATTGTTAACTCCTTATGTGATCGAAAAATGTATAATTGAATTATTAATTTATTTTTTTACTCAATTCTTTCACCGGATTAAATAATTTTTAATGATGGGTTTAGTAACAGTTAATAAGAGTGTTAGTTAAGTTTCAAGTGGCGTGCAAATCATTTAATCTTCAAATTATTGGTTTTGTATTTCATTATTAAAAAGAAATTATCCCTAATTTTAATTGAAATAATTCCAATTAACTTATTTAAACGAATATATATTTTTCAATTTACAAGCAGAACGACACATATAAACGCAGACTTTTTAAATTAGCTTTTTTATCACTAACTTATCTTCGAAAATAAAATTACGAAGAGAATCATTACAACTAAAATGTCAGTAAACTTTGACTTAGAATTTAATCAGTCGTAACACATATATCATACGCAAAAACTTAGTCTCATTGTTGTGTGTTTAGCGTCTAAGTTTTACGAACCATACAAAACAAAAACACACAAATCTCTCAAAAAATTAGATTAATATTACGCATATAGTGAAGTCTAACGAGATAATAACACGATAACTGCAAACGACTATATAGCGTGCTATATATTTGTTATTATTCAAATTCAGAAGAAGAAAACTTGAATACACTCAACTGATTCACTTGAATGGGTCAATAGATATTATGTATGGAAATGCGGTCAATAAACCAAAAATAGTGCTTTTGATTTAAGCGCGGATTTTAGCAAAACAAATTGTTTATTATTTAAACATGTACTGAATAAAATTAGTCAAAAACTATAGTAAACAATACCGAAACTAATATTAACATCAAATATATTTAAGGATTTGTTAGTAATTTTTTATCTTTTGAAAGAATACATAAAAGTTATAAAAACTTTTGTGTCGCAGAAAACAAATGAATATTAAACGATTAGAAAATTACTAACTTGAAATCGCTAGTATTCCAATCAATACAATGCTGTAGTTTTTGAGTGAGCACTGTGTGGTCATTGTTGCGAATATTATATTATATTTGTTTGAGTTTTTGATAATGAGTTTGAATTATTTGAGTATCAGTACAAAATCACGTTAATTTTAATTACGAAAAATACAGTGAACATAGAATTACTTGAAATGCTCTACTATTACGAAACATCGCAAACTCGTATCCAAAGCACAACTGTAAGAAAATTTGAAGTTATACTGAAACTGATGGCAAAACTTTTGACAGGTTTAAAATTGGAACAGTCAACAGTGCGCAAGCGTCGCCTCAATAATCTTTTCATTTCTTTTCGCCACTTATTCGCTCACGAGTCAAGTTTAAATTAAACAATAAATGTGTAACGCAAAAAGAACATCATTTGAAATTGTTTGCGAAAACATGTTAATGAGTTATAAAAACAAGGAACCGCCAAATACTCGTTTACTATAACAAACAATTTATTGAATATACATTAGTTTTATTATTAGGTTCACGAAATTTTAATGCGACCAAAAACTCAGTTTATGCGTCTTGAAAACGATTTTACATGCGTATTAATTTTAATACGAAATAAATTAATGAAAAAAAATAAAATATCCTGAACTAACAGATGATTTATGCGTTTACTTCCCGAAACATTCAGAAATATTCAAAATCGAAAGGGTGTGATAAACTAATCGGATTTATTTTTTGTGTGACAGCTATTCGGTGTGACAATTTTTTACCTTCGAATCAAAATTTTATCGGAGAACCACTAAAAACAAAACTTATCGAACTTGAAGGACAATTGTTGGAAGTTTGACCAACTTCTGGAAAACAATTTTTTAAATAAAATTTTCAACGATTTATTGGTGCAAATTTACTTATTGATCGAAACAATTGCATAATAAACAACATAACATAATACCTTATATTTGAACTTAAATTGATTTTTTTTGTTGAAATAATCGTTAAAATTCTAATCAAAAATATTTTTTTAAATAGAAAAAAATTCAGAAAATACTATATTTATGGTCAAATATATTATATTTCAATTAAAAAAATATTTCCAATTTTAAATCGCAATACTGTATAATTAGAGACGAAAAATTCAGGACTAAAAACGGAGTAAATTCAGGAAGGAAAATGGAAAAAAGTTTAAAAATCAGGATTATTCAGGAAAATAAAGTAAAACATGTAAAAAAGTTGTTTAAAATAAAAAAAACTAATGTTTTTCCTTTAAAATAAATTCAGGATTGTTATAGCTTTTCAGGAGTTATCAGGATTTTCAGAAACATTAAATATGTCTCAAAATGCTTATTTTTATATGATTCGTCCACATCTTTTATTGTATTAGTTGTAACTATGTCCTATAAAAATAAGGATTATCCTGAATTTTTCGTCTCTGCTTATAAGTTAATTGGTTACTAAGTAACGATAAGCTGAAAAAATTAAGGTTAAAACATTATTTTGGTTTTTATTTTCACTCAATAAGTTTCTTAATTCTAATCCAAAATTATAATGTTATTTTAAATTCACTCCGCTCCTCAGTTGCAATTGTAAATCCATACTACAAATTCAGTTATTTTAAAAAATCTGATTCAACATAAATCAAGTCAATCTCTATTTAGTTTCGTCTAGCTGTCTACTGTTGGGTTATTATGATATCTTGGAATAGGAATAAATTTTTTAAAGGCAATTCAAATCTTCGACATTTATATACTGACACTTTTATCTGGTTATAACATATAACTTATGAGTGGTACCCTACCATCGAGAGCTGTAAAATAATAAATATTAAATCCGAATCTTTATCGCTTGTTTGTGTTGAATAAATTGGAATTTCCAAGTTCAATATAGTGATGCCACTGAGCTTAAATTGTGAACTCCAGATTCAGCTCGAAAAGGTTAGCTTGAAAAATCCAGAGATTTAGAATTATTGTGATGAAGTGAGTTATGAGTTCGTTAATGCTTTAGCTTGGGCTCAAAGCTAATTATGAAACAATATTTTTTAGATAATTAACATTTTGATGTTTTATAACAAACCATTAATCACACAATGACTTTGTTTGTTAACAAACATTACACTTTATTCATGATTTGGAAATTTTACAGTTAGAAAAATTTGGGAGATTAAACGTCGATTGTATCGGAAGAGTTTATCAAACTTTGATCATACTTTGTTATCTATTTAGCTAAACTATTGATGATGGTTTAGAGCTTTAGAGCATCTGAAACCTGAACCTGAGGGTAAATATCAGGCTCGGAGTCTGGCTCATGTTCTAAATTTTGCAGCTTCTATGTTCTTAATTTTGAATCCTGAGCCTGAGTTACTTACAAGCATATGGAGCCTATAAAGGGAGATCAAACTTTCTAAAATAAACAATAATAACATTTTTAACGAATATTTTATATAATTTATTATTATTTTTCATGAAATTTGATCTAAGAGTTTGAATACATACCATAGTGAATAGAATTATCACTTATTCTAAATTTTTTTCTATTAATTAAATTTTTATTTTGAGAAAAGTTTTGTTCGCGAGGAACACTTGAAGCAGGATTCGATAATATATCAAAACGCAAATTTTATAGAGCCTTTAAGGTTCCGATTCTGGTAAGAGGCTTGGGTTTAGGCTTAGGCTCTGACTTTTATTGAGGTTTGTGGTTCAAGTTCTTAAAGGGAGGTTCAGGCTCATACTTAAGCTCATGGCCGAAACCTTTAGTACCCGAGCCTCATAATCACTAAGCTAAACTCAAAACAAGAATGAACATTAGTAATGCGCTCACTTTGACTTTAAATCTATTCTTGGCTTACATTATCGATTTCTAATTTTAAACAAACAAAACTTTTAATTATTATTGTTTCGATAAAAATTTTTATGTGATTTAAAACATTGTTATAAATAGTACTTGTAATCAGGTAATTGTCTTACTACTGATTTTGTGTCTTTTCAACAGAAGAAAGGAGACTTTGCTTAATTCAAGAAAACTTTTTATTGATACCGATACACACAGCACTGGTTACGTAAATATTGTATTATTTATAATACTGAATATAATAAAAATATATTTAAAAATAATTGTTTTAACAAATAATTGAGCAACTATTAGTCAGGTATGATTAGATGAATAAATGTGGATAAATGAAGATAATAATAATAAAATAATATTTGGTTAAAAAAATATGGAATCACTCTACACGTCTGGAACTCTTAGCATCCAAAACTCAACTGAGTTGTCCTTCGTTTCTTAACTCCCGTTCTTCGCTGATCCGTTGGCGATTCGTAGATCTGAGGAGATCATATTTCTATTCTCATCGTTCAGATCCCAACGGTCACTTACTATGCTTCCAAACTACACGTGATTCCAGGAATTATCGAAATAAACAAAATAATAAATTATGTCAATTGACATATGTGCTGCTGTTATGTAACGGTTTTCTCCGGCTCATTAA
>JAQIXJ010000165.1:0-49291 GCA_034700185.1 Phthiracarus laevigatus
TGATCTGAGCTTGAGCTGTTTTGATTTGAGCTGAGCTGATTTTTCCAGCTCTTAAGTTACAAAACGTGAGCTGAAATACAGCTCGAGCTGAAGCTAGCCCAGCTCGAGCTCAGCTTTCTTTCATCACTAGTAACTTGTTATTGATGTTATTAGTAATAAATTCCTAATTATTCTTACCTCATACAGTATTGATTTTAAAACATTTATTAACAATAACCATAAAATTTATCGGCTCTAAAAATTAATTTTTTAAGCAATAATTTGTAATATTAATAAGTTTTCATTAGTTGCAATTGTATTTAATTGTGGTAATAACTAGGGATAGAGATTTCCTGGTAAATCCCGGTTTTTTTGACAGCATCATCGGGAGATTTATATATTAATTTCTATTAAATATAATCATTTAATTAAAAGTGGATTTATTTTCCCGATTTTTCCCGGTTTTGCTCATTTTGGAAAAAAGTCCCGGATTTGTATATTATTTCAAAAAAATTCCCGTTTTTACTATATTTAGCGAGTAATTTCTAAATATAGAACAAAATGATTCTTTAAGAGTTACTATATTGATTTAAATAAAGCTTTAATTTTTATATTTCTGGAATTATAATTTCAAAACTATCACATTTCTAATATTGAACGTTTACTTGAGATATAGCTTTACGATTTTTCGTAAGCTTAGTTTTTGCAAATAATTCTTACGTGACCAATAAGTAAAAATATATTTTTAAATGTTTATAATATTCAATTTAGCTCTTTTTGTAAATATTTATGTTTCAATCGCAATAAAAATAAATTTTTGTTCCCGAATCCCATTCCCGCTTTTGGAACATTTTTGTTCCCGGTTCCCGACCGTTTTGACCAGTTTTTAGTCCCCGGAAATCTCTATCCCTAGTAATAACACAAGACCCTAATGTTTTGAATATTATTTATTTATTCATTCTTATTAATGGATTTGATGTAAATCAAATTATATACAAACATTGAAAACTTATGTTCGTTTATGTTACCAAAGATATTATTCATTCATTCAATAACATTCTGTGACTACTCATTTACATTCATGTTTTTGTCGACGATTAAAATCATTAAAAATTTTGAATCTTAATTTCGTTATTATTATCTGCGAGCATAAAAATGATCTCCCAATATCTCAATATAGAGCGGTCGGCTGGATATACGAATAATGTCGTTAAATAAACGAAAGCGCCAGTTACTGATTTGCATAGCTCCTTAACATACAAGATGTCTTCGAAAAAAAACGTCATCGCTTATAGCAGCCGAAGTATCGAATGACGCTTTTCAATTGCTATCTAATCTAAATGTGTGTAATCTCTATGATATTATTGCAGCGCTTAGTAAAGTCACACTTATATGTTCTTATTCTGCACCGACATCGGTACTAACAGTACTAACCGCTCAAAATTCGTATCACCCGATCAAATGCTGTCCATCTGAGTTAGAGATAAAGTAAGAGCGGTTGCGTTGACATCCTTCCCGATGAAATACATTTTTCGTAACCTATAGATCGAAAGCTATGTGATACGGACAGTGTTTCGGGCGATATAGCTGAGTATTGATTTTAACTTTTGAAGTCGTAACGAATGATTAGTCAGATCTCAATAGAATCATGACGCTCGAACGTTCCTTTATTAATATAAGAAATAGTTGAACTACTTTTTCGCTTACTTTTTATATAAAGTCAAGCTTATGGATATAACATTGTCTGTCTGTCTCTCAATCTATCTGTCCGTCTGTCTGTCTCTCAGTCTATCTGTCCGTCTGTCTGTATGTTCACAGTCTTATATTAATTAAGGGATTTCATTCAGTTTTTATGATAATAAAGGGATTTGGCATTTTGCAATCTTGGCTTAAAAACAAGTATATTTGTGACTTAAGTTTGTATTAATCTAGTAAAAGTGACTCTCTGTGAATGTGTCGTTTTTATTTTAATGTAAACTGTGGAAATATAAACGTATAAAAGGACGCTAAAATCCTTAAATTACACACTTTAACGGAATTAAACTCCTTAAAACTTTATTACCTATTAAACCTATTAAAAACCTATTAAAATTTACATATGAAACTTTAATCCTATAATTCAATAATTTCATAGAATAAATAAAAAAGCGTCTATTTATTTGATATAGTGATTGTAACATTATTTATGCAATAAATACTTAACGTTTCAAACTAAAAATTAGAATCATTAACATATAATTGTTATGCATTAAAAATGTCGTCGTTTCGCTTATGCACTAAAGTTGTACTTAATTGCTGTTGACATTAATCGTCGGGTGTGTGAGCCACGTTGTGATGGACAGAACGCGACTATCAACACATTTTAGCTTCGCTGGATAAAAGTCGTGGAGCAGAAAACGCCACATCAGTGGCACATCCATTCTATTCTGGCTCAACTTTTTTTATAGTAGTGAAAAAATTGTTAAATAATGTTAATACGATACAATGTAAAAATGAAATAAAATAATTAAAGATGCTTAACAGTTTCTATGTTTAACAACATAAAATTTCATGTGATTCAATAATAATCACTGTAATTATTTTTCTCTGAAATGAACTAAACATTAACTAAATTTTCTACATCCTTTATAATGCATCATGTTTTGAATTATGACTCTAATTTTTCCACTAAATTTTCCTGAAATAAATTCGATTTTAGGAAAATATCCAATATTTATTTAATTTTCATCAGTTTTTTAATCAAAAAATAAAACATAGTATTGTTGCACAAACAGCCAAATCTTTAAACACTATTCTTAATTTAATCATTATTATTTTGTTGCAGTCTATTTAATTTCAAAATGCATTAAATACATTTACAATTAAACATCAGAAAGCTTTATAGCATAAAACAGATAAATATAATAAACTTGTTAAATTATAATGATATGCGACATTTCACCCTATATAGCCGTTTTACTAACTTTTAACGAAATAATTTATTGTTCCCATTTTTAATTCTTTAAAATTCATGAATCCTTCCTGATTTTTATATTTGCAAAATAATCCCGAAAAATCAAATCACTAGTTTTCATGAATTTATTTTTGTAAAATCTTATCTTTCGTATGCGTTAAATAAAACAAAGGTATTTGTGTGTGGGATTTTAAACCAAGCGTTTGTGTAGGTTTTTAGATGTCTTTATTATAATTTAGAGTTTTATTATATATATGTTGCGCAACAAAGCTGTAAGAATCCAAAAAAAATTCGTGTGGTATCTTAACTTTTTTAATAGAACATAATAATAACATAAATCAATTCGCGATACGTTACGCAAGAATTATATATTATTGCTGTTTTTGTGAAGAGATGATAGCGTTTTTGTACGTCAATCGTTTACAAAAATAGTTTATTGTTGCGAATTACTTACATATCCTATATACCTATCTTTGCACAGCAATTAAAAATACAGTTACAATGATAAAAATAAATATATTAGTTTTATGTTATATTGTTAAACTTTAATTGCCAGAAGCGAATAATGTGATGCATAACATAATGGTGAAACCGCTGTACATCGACAGATACTGGACCAAACCTGCCAGCCGTGTGCACCGTTCGCGCTGAAGCAGTGTCATGAATACCAGGTGAAATGTGGCCCCGTTTGACAGTCCGATTAGTATCATCTCGAACAATGGCGATACTTTTAACATGCTTGATATGATTATTCCTATAATTATTGTTTAAAACAAAAACAATAATACGATTAAAATTTTATCTATTTTTATTTGTTTTTTCGGGTTTTGATACATGTTGTGTATTATATCGGACGTATGCACGGGTGAATTTAATTGTTAGGAATTACAAATAAAAAATTTTTTTACAAGTTTAATGGAAAAAAGTTACCAACTTTCATGAAAAAACCTAAACGAACTTTTAGTTTTGATTCAATGTGCGGGGAAATATTTAAAATCATTTTATATAAAGATAATCTCAAGTAGGATTTTATGAAAAATACTGTACAGCACTGCTGCAGCTAAAAAAATGAACTGCCGTGGATAATAGTTTAAGCAAAAAACTACCTTAATTATCCATAACTTCACAAAATAATACAAATTTATACAGTAAAATATACATTTATAAAGAAGTTTGCAGTAATAAAAACAAAAATTTTATGTTTTACTTTTTCTTAGCAATTATTTAGGCTTCTAAACAGAGAGTGAGTCAGTAAAGATCAAAAAGAAATAACAAGTAAAAAATATTGTGTGACTAATGACTAGAAATAAAAATGAATAATACTCGAATTTTTTCAACAAAAAAATCATAAAAATTTCAGTATTAGTGCTTATTTTGAATAGGTTAATACTATAATAAAGTACTTTGTACCCATAAACGCTAATCTTTACATTTTTAAATTAAAGAATATTTATTTACCATATTTGAGTTATTGTTTTATTAACTCTTTTCTGTCGTTTCAACTTACTGCGCACAGGTTATCATAACTTAGGGTTTTAAAGCTTGTTATGAGTGAACCTTATCAATGAAATGGTTTACCCCGTTCTAAACTTATTAAATTAAAAATAGTTTTTGCTATTAATCTAAACATAGGATAATTTATATAAACTAAATATTTTATTGGCAAAAAAAAATCCAAATAACTACAACAAAAATCACTTACCAAATGGTGTAATGGAAGCAAAAATAAGCTGACACAGAAACATCAAATAGGGGTCTCCGCAGTTTTTCACCAGTTTCGATGTGACCATAATAGCGGTCATCAATGAGTGCGACTGTACTGCTAACAGCGAAATCCAGCACCAATTAGCGTCCTGTATAGCAATCATAGTGCCATTCGTTAATTGATGTATGGATACGGAAGCCACAAAACCCAAACCCTTTCTTAACTGCAGCCAAAGTGTGCGGTCTTCGCTCTTAAGACTGGGCAAAACAATAATGATCGATGACGGGCGCGATGGACGTGATGGCAGTTTTAGCTTTTTATTATTAATACCGTGCAAACTGTTTTCCTTAGAGTTGGCTTTAGAGAGCGGGCAATTCGGTTGATGACCGTTTTTGCTAATGGTTTCGCTGTTAGCGTTGGCGTTATCTTCTTCGAAATTTTTCGAAATCGATACCAAAGACGGCATATTACTGTCCGTAAGGCTTTCTAATGGCATTTCATCGCTTTTTCTACGATCCGACGACTGATTACCGATATCAACAGCGGGTAAGTGTACGAAAGAGCTTTTCCCGTGCCAACCGTCCCAACCGGTAAATGCCTGAGAGCGTGGCAAACCGGATATCAAAATATAAAAATTAGTTCCCCCGAAACGACTATAATATAATTTCATTAAATAAATTTAAGCGAACCCATACCTGAAGTAATTGTTCGAGAAAGTAGACGGCAAAGAAAAAACCGGAAATCCCGAGTTCGACGTAAGGCATACCACCGCCGCTAAACGTCGAATCTCCCTCGTACGCCACATTTAGCGTGGAATTGAAGTACTCGATAACGTAGACAAACTGATGGTACGATTGCGGTATGAGGCGAATCACTAAGAACGCGAAAAATAGGCCACCGGTGAAGAACGTGAACACTTGGAGCACTATTGATTCGGTGCTGGAACACTGTTTCTTGTGGCGCATACATGTCTTTGCCACCTGATTATCACTGACGTTGAACACCGTATTATCTTTGCGCTTCGACCACAAGCGGCTGACGATGGGTGGAACGGCTGCGGCCGATAGTGTGGCGAAGAATGCGACAAAAACTGCTGTTTGTCCAGCAAAGTCCAAGTTCATCATTAACAACGTAACAAACGTTTACTAATCACTAAACTATTTATCGGTTCTTTTTTGAATTTTATCTCACATTCGTAATTGTTTGTGTAAACTTTTTTATTTGAAACGCTTAATGTTTTAATTGCCAAAACGTTAATAAATCACTTGATTTTGTGTGCAAAAAAAAACTTTTTGTCCCTGCAATTAAAACATTAGACGCGAGTATGACAAAAGAAGTGAAGAGTTATTGTTTTATAGTGCAGTATATATTCGCATATTCGTTCGTAACCGAAAGTATTCGACTGTAAATTCCTATGAATATCGTATATGATTTCCGTTTAGCGCACGAGAAGATGGTTATTGGCTCCTTTGAAAAAAGGCAGTTTGACTTAAAATTCAAAATAAGTTTAATATTTTGTCACATTGCAAAACAAACTAATAAATAACTTTTTTGTCGAGAAAAGCTTCGCATAAACTCGAAACGATTGGCGAAAAACAAATAAAACCATAGCTTTCGGACAAATTCCGAAAACATAAGCCACACTTCACTTAATGGCATCGATGTTTGTTGTTGTTGAAGCGATTGTTCGCCTATACCTATAGTTTTGGGTGCGTTTGGTTGCACATAACTGATTGTGCGGAAAATTGGACCCTTAAATAGCCATCATCTTTAAAGTTTCTTGTTTTTGGGTGTCAACTCAACAGTCTAGTCATTACTACGGGCTATGAATGGCTAAAATTTTATTTAATAGAAAATGATTTTTTTTCCAAAAAAAAACTTTTTGAGAAATTATTTCGGTTTTTTTGGTACAAATAAATATTGTACAGTGACAATGACTATTTTATTTATGTAGGTTAATATGCCCTCACAATTTTATTTATAATCTAACTTAATAATGGTAATAAAATTAATCATAAGCGATAAACATTTAATATCAAATAGAACGTACAGATTGAGTTATGTCAAATGTGAAATTTAATAGAACTCCGAGAAAATTTGATTTTAATCAAAATGGGAAATATTTAGTGCGCGAAACTTATTTTCATATTTTTTTTGCGTATTATTTTTATAAATTATTTTATGTTTTTTTCAAGTAGAAATTTTCGGTTAAATTTTTAAAAATTTAATGTCTTAATTAAATTTTATAGTCCACTTTTAAACTTTGATTTATTTTTTATCTTACTTTTTTAAGAAAAGGCGAGCTTATGTATTTGACCCTGTCCTTTCGTCCATCAGTATATTCGCGATAATTAAGGGATTTGGGATCTTACAAACTTAATTTAAAACTGATATTTCTGTCGCGCATGTATGCATAAATCTACAAAAAAAGTGAACGCTCTATGAAAATGTGCCATTCTTGTTTTAAATTATTTTCTAATATAAAAAATAGGTTAAATCATTATTTTATATTATTTTTGTGTCAATACTAACATGGGTTAATTTAAAATTTAAAATTCCCTTAATTCCTTTTCAATTAATTTACGTTACATTAAAAGTAAATCGGAATGCGTATTAATTGAATAAAACAAAAATTAGAGAACAAATAAAAACTTTAATTCACAATGAGTTTTAGATAATTTACTGATCGGTCTTTTGCCAAACGCCTCCTAGGTCTTGTTTGTGCATTATTGTGTATTTATACCCAAATCGAATGCATTTTTAATAAGAACTATTTTCTATTTATGTAATAGTTTAAAAGACTTATTGTTATTGTTTGTCGTTTTAAAAAACTCCAACCTTTAACTATATATTTACATAAATCATTAATTTCCACGATTTTGTTTTATTACTAGGTATTGTAGGCATCCTTTTTAAAATTTATTTTTGACAAACAATATTTTTATTTATTTTGCACAACAAAAAAAAACAATTTTCAGCATAAATATTTTAATATTTTCATTATATTTTTTATTGTTTTCACTGGGAGCTCACCCTAAAGTTCAGACTAAAATGGAAGTAATCGATCAAAATTAGAGTTGAGTTAAGAAATAAAAAAAAAGAATTACTGAACTCAATTAAACAAAAAAATTAAGGCATAGATGATAGGGTATCGCATGTTCAATTTGAATCCAAAATTTAAATAAAACTTTCGTGTTATGCCTAATAATAAAGAAAACAATAAAGCATTTATCTATAATTACATAACAACGTAAATATATATATTTTTCCATTGTTTCAAGTGTATATTAAAGTTCAATAACTTATTATGATCTCATCTATTTTGTTTGGCCGCCGTAGTATCGTAACCTTTATACCTGTCGTAAAATTATTAACATCATTATCTTATCGAAGCATTATGTAATGTAAAACCTTAATACTTAAGTTAGTTAATCAAATAGTATTTTGACTTTGAAGTACTTCAAAGTTTGATGGTATGACGCATATTATGGAAAAATTGAATCGACAAAAAATTTAGTTAAAGTATTTCCCCAAAATTCTTTTTAAGATTTATTTCTTGTACTTGAAAGGCAAGCGAAAAATCTCTATCTATATTTACAATTAAAAAAATCCATAAAAACAGTTTGCGTTTTTCTAAAAAATCTTTTTATTTTTATTGCTTTTCAGTTTTACATGGTATTTATTTTTGCAGCAAAATTAATTCGCAACAGAGTATAGTGAAATACACATCATAAACGGCGTCACGCGTGTGAACAGTTCCATCGAATGATCAGTCAACTGGCGAACAGTTATAGCCCCATACTGTTCACCCAAACAATAACACTGTAAAATTATTTGTACCCAAAATTATACGCTATGATTTAAGCTTTTGTTGTTGTTGTTGGCGTTGTCGTGAATCACCAGATGATTTTTTTCGTTGCGAAACTACTGGTAGATATATATATATATATATGAGATCACAATATAGAATTAATGATGCGTTTCATTTAACATAACATACGTACGTACTATTAAAGAAGTATACACACAGACTGTATTTAAATTAGTGACAAGAGAGATAACGTCACGATTTGACATGAGGCAAAAATTAAATCCTAGGCTATGTAAAATGGTAGCATTAAGAGTTGCGTTTCGGACGTAAGAAAAATCGCCGGCTGAACAAATATCACATCGATTATGTTGCATAGTATAAACAGTGAGTCCAATATTGACGTCTCTTCTTCGTCTAACTTCATTTCGTGGCTATTTATCACATTATTCATTTATAAACCCAAAAATTATAATAATTTGCTGACTGGCACTCGATAATAAAAATTAGACAGAGTATGTGGCACTTGCTATGTTCTGCACTCTGCGGCACACGTATGCAATTTATTAAACATGTTTAAACTAGAAAACATTTTTTTCCAAAAAGAAAAGTCTAGTCATAACCTAAATTCATTAATAAAATGTTGTATGGGTTATCATACATATTTTTAGCAATACTGTGAGGTGATGGAGGAAAAAATACAACGTTGACGTTATAACTAATGTGTGCGTATGGGAGGGGAGAGAGAGAGAGAGAGAGAGAGAGAGAGAGATTCAGGTTAATAATAAAAAAAAAGTTTTGCTATTCTTAGAAAAACTTGTTTTTTTGAATCTCTTCCGTATAAAAGTTTAATTTGCGGATATGTAAGTACTGTATAAAGAAGCTTTTGTTGTGGTAGTTTTTGCTTCAGGTAATGCTTTTGATAGTGCGGTAGATATTGGTGGTAACTATAGCCAGATGAGGTGTCGAGATCTCGAACCGAATCAATAATAATTTTGTTACTGTGAGTCGATTTTCTTTCATTAACCGCTAAAACTTCGAATAATTGTAAACTTAACAAAAACGCAACAATAATAATGAATTCACAAGGTTTACTCATAGTATATGAACTAAAGTATGCATTAGTAAAATATTTATTTGAACTCAAACAATTCAAGATTAATTTTGAATAGTAATAGTATCCCATTATATGACAAAATATGAAAGTAGCGGCTACTTTTTATATGCTCTTTGCTTAAAATCATAAAGAACGAATAATTCAATTAAAAAACAAGTGATTATTTATTAAACCTATTATAAATGCTGATTCCTAACAGAATTAGTACATTAACGGGGATTTATTTGCTATAAAAAAATTTTTAAAAATTAATTTAACGCTTTTTTGGACAGAGAAATTGATTTTTTGGCTCAAATTAAACAAATTACTTTATACCCGTTCTATAGTACTAATCGTGGTCATTCATCGGAAATGTGAATATCAATTAAACGTAAACCTGTCGTACGTAAAGGTTCGAAAAACCTTTGACAATAAAATCCAGCTGATAAATATCTACCGGCGTGTTATCCATAGAAACAAAAATTAATATATGTTTGGGTCGTCATCGTTGATGTGTTTTACTTGTTTTTAATTACCGACATATTCGGAAGTGACGAATTACCCAAATTGGAAAATACTTATCAATGAAAATTTTCAACTCACGCTAAGCTTATTTAACTGGGTATCAGTAACTGCTGGAAATAATTAGTCTGGCATAAAGTAATTTTTTCGTTAAAAAATCATTTTCGATGTACACATACCCTCAGGATAGTGTCAGAAATTTTTGAAATTAATAATATTAGATTTTTTTCTGCCCTACGATTAGATTACTACATTGAAATCAAGATAGCGAGATTGACGGCAAAAGATTCTAACAAAAATGGTTTAAATTAACAGTCTTTTACTGGTAATGTCGGTTTTATCAGTAAAGTAATTCACAGTAAAGCGTAACCGAAATGTTATTCCGTCCAAAAGGTAAAGTTTTCAATTGATAATAATAAAGTAAATTTATAATTTTTTAATACTATAAAGTAGCAATAATTTTTTTTTCGTTTCGAAATCTTTTTGTAAATAGTTTAATAAATATTTTAATTCTTTAAATAAATTTTTAAATATGTATTGTGAATGATAATTCATTTCCGCTAAATTAAAACTTCACAAAATCAGCTTAGTTTGCGTTAACAAGGATTAAAAAACCGCATGATAATGGTTAGTATTTATACCTTTAAACTCAATTAAATGGAATTGAGTGTTGGTGTGTTGGCAAGTTAGGTGAATCACGTTTTTTTAATGTTAAAGCAAGTGATCAAATTAAAGTTGTAAAATTTAGCAGTAAATACAGTATTTAATTTATTTCGATGTTTAGAAATCGAAAATTCTGACTAAGCCTCAAAAGCTTAATTAAAATTAATTACTTTGATAATAAAATCTTAAATCATATAAATTGCTTCCGCAATTCAATAAACAAATATGATTTTTGTTTATATATACTCTTTTGCTTAAAATTCATCGCAATAGGATTAAAACTGTATTGGCTTAAAAGATTTACTAATAGACACTTTTACTATTTAATAAATTGCAAAATTGTGTTTTATTGCGTAAAAGAAAAAAGCGCGTTTTATTTGTTCCAAAAAAAATAGTTATTTCATTTTCTACGAAACTATCGAAACTATATAAGTTTTGGCGAGTTATTTCCCAGAAGTAGCGCGAAGATAAATTAAAAATACTCGAATAGTTGCCTTAGTAACTTAATATTTTCGAATTATGCTTAACAAATATGACGAGAGGAGTGTGTGCATTGTATAGCGATATTTTGTAAATTTTTCAGTACGCAAAACTAGGTATAGAAAACTTTGTCCAGAAACTAATTTAAACGAAAGCCTTTGAGCAAAATTAAATAGTTTTTTCTATTGCACTCGCGAGTTAGAGATTATTTGCATAACTTAAGTGTGCCTAAGTGTGTATTTGTGCATACTTAGTATTAATCATCGTCATTACCCGAAAAATAAGCATTCAATTATACGCTTCCGATTTTGAAAAATATTATTATTTTGTGAAAAAAATTCCACTATAATTTGCTTTAATAAATTTTCGTTTTTGTAACGAAATATAGTCTAAAAATAAATGAACTTCAATTTCACTACAAATATCGATTCTTAAAAACCGATTCTTAATGTTTATTTATAGCAATTAAACGGTTGAAATAAGTTCATTTTTAGCAGTGCGTTGACCACTTTGACATTTTAAGTAATTTACTTTTTCGGTATTAATGACTATTTAATCGACTAATTTTCTCAAAAACGTTTATGAATATTTTTGCATATTTATCTAATAATATATCGCAATTTGTTTAAAAATTATCGCGATATTCATATAAGAAAATGCGTTTAATATTAGAATATTAATATAAGTAACGCTGCAAATATTTATAATACTGTATAGTTAAACAAATTTAAATCAACCTAAGTTTAATAACCGATTTTGCCATACAGTGCAGACATTGATAAGATAAGTAATTTATCTTTTTACGACAATTTTCAACAATTAGTATTTATCAAAAGTAATTGTTGTTACTCCCTCAGCGCTTTTAGTTAAATATGATATTCTATTAGTTACATAGGCGTGGGTCTCCCATAGATAGAATGCGTAGGACCAGAATTTTGAAAATATACAACTCTTGTGAATCAAAAATTTTAGGATTAGAGAAAATTTATCTTTATAATCGTTGAAAAATCATATATTCAGGCTTATCCTGGAAAATGAGAAATAATCGATGAATTTGCTGAGAAAATACATAGTAAGTTTTATTTTTATTAATATCGCCAAAGCTAAAAATAAACTTTTAAAACTAAAGGAGAGAGAGAGAGAGAGAGAGAGAGAGAGAGAACGAGAGAGTTTTCATTAAAATTAATTGAACTGAAATTGTCTTCAAAACTTTATTAAAAATGTTTTTGATGTAAATTATCACTTGTTAATTGCAAAATCATGTTTCAATATTCTTTGTTAAAGCTAATCTAATTATTTATTTGTAACATTTTCTCATAACACAATCTATCACTTTAAAGCCAAAAATACTTTATAAGGCACATACAACACATATATAACAATACATTACAGGCGACAAGTGTTGATTTAAAAATTTCAAAAAACCTATTAAATTTTCATAATAATGTTACTACAAAACCCATAAAAAAATAAAAGCTAAAAACTTATTATCAAACGTCTTCTGAAATACGTCAAAAGTAAATTCGTCGCGAATAAAAAACTTCTATAAAAATTTATCCAAACAACACCAAACCCGTAAAAAAAACTTTTATGCGCAAACATTAATGCCAATAAAACATATTTTTGCGCTTGTTTACGCATAGCGAATATTACTGCTCGGTATGTGTGTGTGCGTGTGTGTGCGTGTGTGTGCGTTGACTGTGGTCACCTAAATCTAACTTACGGCTTATATGTTGTTTCTCGCGCGACCCCATCATCATTCTCATCAATTATTAACTTACGACTCTGAGAGTATCCATTTCTCTTACCGAGTTGTTAGCAAAATTATGTGTCTCTCATCGTACACTTATTTATTAAGCAGACTTGCCAGAGATGTTTATGAATGGATAGTTTGCTTTAGAATATATTAAAAAGTTTCATGAATATTTATTGTTATTATTATTGCAATTTAACTCATTGATAGGGTTATAAATAATCGAAGTAATAATAATAAGTGATAGCTAATCTATTTGCGAGCGAAAACAATTAAAAACTAGCAGCGATAATGACGGCTATGTACTTATTAACGCTGGGCGTCGTATTATTTTTGTCGTGCAATCTTCATTCACGCGTGTTTGGCGTCATTGGACTGCACGCCATCCGCGTTTCGCCTCAATGGAATTGTGCCGATTTTACCGCTACCGGTAAATTTTATTATTTTTATTTTTAACTTGAAAAGTTTTTCCCGAGTTCTTGTAATATCGAAAAAAATACGAAATACTTTTCGAATAAGTTTTATGTTAGACGCGTGGGAATTGATAACTGAAATGTGGGAGAATGAGTGGATAGTTAATTTGGATTATTTATTTTTAATCTTTTCAGAGAGGATTCACAGAGCTATTGGCAGATTTAAAACTGTGGATAACCCGAACACAAAGAAATTTTTAAAATTTCTTGAGGAGTGCGTGAAATCTGGTGAAGGGTTTCGGTACAAGAAAAATCTTAATTTTAACACCCAAATGAAAATAGTGTTCAACCAGAAAAGTAATTAAAAATAGTTGCGCATCGATTAGTATTGGAAGAGAAAATGTTTACGAGAAAACGATATTTTTCTTTCGAGTTATTGATTAAAGTTTAGCACATTCTAGCAAATTTTGCCGATTTTTGGTTGACTATTTAAAACTAATAAATAAATCTCTCGATATTATGTTAGTATTGTTAAGAAAATTAAATAGTAATAAATATTGTTTTGACAAAAAACAATGAAGCTCACCAAAAGCATTCTAAATGGATTTAATTTTTTGCTACCAATTACTAGTGCACGAAATTTTTTTAAAATAAAATTCCTCGTAATATAATACATATATATTATTTGATTGATTGAGTAAAAAAAAACATTTAATGTATAAACGAAAAATTAACAATAAATTTCACAACAACTATTTTTATTTCCTATACACTGCTATTTTAATATATACAGCATAAATAATTTATAAATAATTAAATAATCATATATAGCGGCGCATAAATCAAATGTAATTCATCAAAATACAAACAGTGTAAAAACATAAAATTTTAACTAAAATTAATGAATTAGCCGTAAACTTGTTGATCACTGTTAGCGGTGGTGAATGTGATGCGACGAGTGGTCATGAATAGGGTTATGATGAGACCAGTGGCTATTGTGATGTCCCTAAAATAGATCGAATATTCGTAAATATTCATTACAGTGTAACAGTTCTTTCCTATTTCAATTGATTGTTCGCGAACAGTTGAGAACAAACATTTGTTTTACCCACACACACACTACCCAAACAAAAGGAATAAGCGTTTTTGAACCATTAAAACCTTTTCGTGTCAGAAAAAAATTCAATGGAAATATTGTCGATTAAAGAAAAAAGCTTTCGGTAGAAAAAAAGTAGAGCAACAAAGTTCATGATGAGAACGGTTGTGTGTCACGCGGTTAAACAAATGTTTTTCCCCGAACAATCTGTATGCAAATATTTAATCAATTATCTGGAAATCTTTGCGAATTAGATATGTAAGAATCGAATTCGAGATAAACAGTGGCCCAAATTATAGTATACCTGTGCTCCTTGTGCTCCGTGTTCTTTGCCAAACTTTTTCCACCCATGACCACCATGACTACTATGTCCGCCATGGTCCTCATGGCCACCGCTGTTATGTTTTTGGAGGGCAGAGTGTCCGCCGTGACTGCCATGATGATGGCTTCCGTGTTCGCCGCCGTGTCCGCCATGAGCATTTTTATAGAGTGACTCTCGATCCCACGCCCATTTTTTCTCGTACCCATACCCTCTGTCCCGATGGTATCTTTCCTGATAATAATAAATATTGTAATTAATTAAAATACGTGTTTTAAAAGGTGAAAAGTAGTATGAATGAGCGTGTTTAAATAAATAAATAATTAATAATTGTACTCAGAATTTGGAGTTTTCGCGTGGAAAATAAGAGAATTTTTTTAGAATATAACTCTTATAAGTAATTAAAATCAGCATAAATAAAAAAGTGGAACATTCGATAGCGTAACGTAAAGTACTCTTTCGAGACTCATCAGTCACCGGTTTTTATACAATGACATGAATAACTAAATAATCCAGATATCGTTCGCCAGATCATCACAACTGTTTCGTATTTACGTAAATAAGCGCTCATTTAACATTTTCGCCCATTATTTGTTGAGCCCGCGAATAAAAACAATTATTTTTCTGCTGCACTACTTAATTAAGGCATATAAGATACATCCATCCCCTCCCGTAAAATATTTTCGCCCACACATCAGAAACAGGCAGACCATTATTGTGTTACTCATCAAAAATGCATTCGCGTAACTATTGCTGCTCTTTACTGCACTGGACTCTGTGTTCGTTGAGGTTCTTTTGATAACGAACTGTTTTTTCGAGATATTTTTGAACTGTTCATACCAAATGGTAGAAACGGTTATTAACTTTTTATTTTTCTTGTATTAATTTCTCTAATACTGTTGCTATAGTTCGTGTGTAAGAGATACTGCTGTGCGGCATTTTTTTACAACTCTATTTGTTACATGATTTGCGTCAGGTTTTGCTTTTGAAACTAAATATTATGTTTGACCTGTCTATGAAACGCATCTTTTCTATTATTAGGAGTTTGTTAGCTTTGTTTTACTAGGTTATCAGTTGCGGACGAATTTAAAATGATTAAAATGAACTCTTAAATTGGGTGTCAATCTAGTTTTTTACTTATTATTTGCGATAACAAACTTTCTCCATTTTTCATTCTAACCAAAGAACAAGAAAAATTATGTATCTAAGGTGACCGAACGTATTTTCTTTGAGGTATTTTAGTTTTTTTGACCAATTTTTTCCCTCTTTTTTTCTGTTCCACAGAAAGAGCAATAATGAGCATAAGTGTAAACAACGTGCAAAAATTTTATAAGTAGAAGTAGTGTAATATTAGCCTTACAGTTTTTCAGACAAGTAACTTTTTTTAAAGAATAAAATTTAAATATAGTTACATGCTTAAAATTTACAAAATTTAATTTCAAAATCTATTTAACGTTTAAGCTAATAATAGTTGATATGTACCGCTATAAATCTACAAAACTTCTATAAACAGAACAATCTATCCCAGCACAAGATTTTAACTGGTAACGTAAATGAATATCAGTTCCGATATTGTTGACACAAATTATTACAATAGAAACTTCATATAGAAAACAAAAATTTTCTGAGCAATTTCTTGAGGGGATTGATTCCTACTCTAGGGATCCACAGATATCAACACCATGTAAAAAATATTCGAAAACATTTGAGTGATAGCTACGAATTTTCTATTCACAAAGTCGTGTCAAGTGCGCACATATACAATATAGATATAGTGAATTAGTATAAACAAGATATAAAAACAGAATTATATTAAGCTATAGCAAAATAATAAACTGAAAATCATTCGATTACAAATTTCTATAGTAAAATTTTTCTATATAAATATTTATTTAAATTTTCCCTATCATCTTTAAAATAGATTTATAATGTGTAAGGATTTAAAGAAAAATCTTGCGACGTCACAGTCGCTATAAATACACATTTTCCTAATAGGATGTATTGAATTTAAAAAGTTTTTACGCAACTTTTAACAAGACGCCTAACATTTGAATTAAAGATAATTTTATCAATTGTGTGGTTGCATGAATGAAACTTAGACAGGCACTTTCGAATCAATAAAAGCGGGCTAAAAAATTGAGATTAACCTCACACGTTATTGTAAAGTAAGTCAATTTATTCTAAGCTATTATAAACAAGCTCAAATATTTATATGAAACTAAAATTTACTCTTATAATATTTACCTTATCAGCCCAATTATTCCAATGATTTCCGTGTTGCCCGGCACCATGCTGTCCATAATGACTACCATGTTTATTTAGACTGTGATCTTGCCAAGCATTGTTACCTAGGAATTTGTCACAGTTATATTTAAAGTACTATGACATTTTTAATTTGTTTTATTCGATGAATTATTATTTTCAATCCGTGTCATTAATTATAACCGAAACAAGATTGAACAAAGTTGGCTATTAAAAAGAGATTTCAGTTTTTCGCTTATTATTTGAAGATTACGATTTAATAACTTTATTCTAATTTTTTTGTTTTAAGACTAACACATACAAATATACTATAAAAGTTATGATAATCCTAAGAGAAAAAGCAAATGGATTATTAGCTTTAATTATTTTGCATTTTGATTTATAACAAATATCAGTAGACTAATTGTTCGATCTATTCCCAAGCCATTCATTGATACATAAGAAGTTTCTCAAGTTCTTGAGTCCAATTTTTATTATCTACAAATACAGTACAGAAAATATCTGTGCGTTTATTGAAAGTAAATATCTAGTATGAACTATTGCAATAAACCGTTATAAATTTTAGTTAGCACTTACAAAATATATTTATTTCGCTTATTAAAGTTACTGACCTCCAAGATCAACGATAAGGATGTGACACAGCTTAATGATTATATTACTTACGCGATTTATAGGCTATAGAATTTAAGTTAAGGTATTTTTAGTACTCTAGAGAAATAAACTAAAATGTCTCATATCCTTTCATTGATTGACATATGGCATCGCAATTTATTCATATTATACAATGTTTCTTTTCATCTTTACTCGGTATTGATCTCTAGGCTTAAACATTGCTGTTTGTATGAAAAGTTTTGTTTCTCTCTAAATGCCATTTTACTTAAATGGTGATCTACTGCTAAAACAGTGTCTTATATTTGTATTCTGCAGATAGCACTATAAGCGTATCGGCCACAGATTGCAGTGGACACCACCAAATCCACTGCCAACTCTGTTCCCGTTCATCCGTACATACATTAACGCGGATATTGGGTAATTCAGGCTAAAGAACTCTGGAATCGAACAAAACGTATGTCATTGGTTCCAAGTTAAAGATGGTTAAAGCATTTACGAGTTAACCCGCTATACCACAGAGAGGGCTTACTACGGCTAAATCAAAGATTAATAACTTATTTATGCTAAAAAGAGACTATCTTTAAATAAGCAATAGTTTATTGTAACTGTGTTTTTATATATCCTCGAGTTCCATGCTGTTAGCGAGATGTAAAGCGCTTTTTATGCAATTTTTATGGCATTTTCTATTAATATTACATATTACATATAAAAATTATCCGAACAATAACAAAAATTTATTTGTGAAGCGAGTGGGCGTCTAAAAAGTTGTGACATTTTTCGTATCACTTCTGGCAACGACTTGCACAACAATTTTTATCTCAACCTAAACGAAAAAAAAACGTTTGCCACTGGTAAGCATTGTTAATATGGTTCTATTCAAACGAAAAAATTAGATCACTCCATTCTTTAAATGTCAGAGCGAAATCAAATCAAAATTCCGAAAGCGCTGGAAAAGATTTCCATTAACGTCTAAGTTTACTTTACGTATCTTTTTTTGTGGCGTTGTTGCGTTTCGGTAGAGCTACTTATGATTGCGCTGCCACAGAAAAAATGTACACATAATTATAGAGTTCTGTGAATTTTATGTAAATTTGAAGTTAATTAGTAATTTTTATACACAGAAAAATTCGTTAATTACTAAAGTTATGTAATTATGAAAATATGTTTTTCGTTTCTCTCTGTATTATAGACATTTAGTCTTTAAGCTACTTATGGTAGAAGTGATCAAAAATAGAAGAATCTATAGAGAATTTAAATGCCAATTTTGGTAATGGAATCATTAATAGCAGCGCAGAATAGATATCTATATATTAAGAATTTTTATAGCCCCTCTGATCAATAAATTTTATAATCAATAATTACATTCAACAAATTGGAATTCAATTGCTTTAGGTATGAAATAATCATAAAAATTTTCCTATGTTTTTGAAAAAGTTAAAACGTGATAAAGTTGTGTGTTTGTGCGCGCTATACACACACATGTAAATAGATTGTCTTAAAATGAATCGCTAATATGGTTGAAATGCGAATTCCCTTCTGTGAAATAATTTATTCGGATCATCAATTTTGCGCCATATTATAAAAATATAAATGAAAAGTTTTATCTGAACGCAAAGATCTTGAACTCAAACTTTTCTACCTCTTGTGTAATTAGATAACCCACTACTGATAATAACTTCAACAACACCCGAATACATTATGATAAGCATTTATTCATTGTAGATATTTTCATACGTGACTAAGATCGCAACTTTTTATAGAATAAGCAAACTTATACTCGAAAACAAATGATTTCCATGCAAAATATGTCACTCACCCCAATGGCCTTGATTACCGTGATGACCGTGTCCTTGGCTTCCGTGTAATTTACCGTAATTTTCTACGTTTTCCGGTAAAATTATAAATTCATAAATTTTAACAATATTTTGAGTTTCATTTTCAGTTAAATTATAAAACATAATTAGATAAAGCATTGGAAAGAATATACGACTAAAATAACTGATTTATGTCGCGATTAGAGATAAAAATTATTATTTAAATCATAATAAATTAGTACTTAAAGTATATAAATATTTCATAAATCTTCTCTATTCGGGATATAACTTAAGTTAAAATATCGATTATAATAACTTTAGGACAAGAAATATTAGTTTTGTTATTTACATAATAAAATGCGAGTTACGAGTTTGGCATTCATTATATTGCCAATCACTCGCAAAATGCGGTAAACAAATGAGCGAAACTAATTCGTCTAATATTAATTTGCGGACAAAGTCTACGGAAACTATTACACAATAGTTGTGTTTAAACAAGCATATTATGGAAATAGTAGAAATTCGCTATAATGTTGAATAGGAAACCAAAGAGTAAAAAGTAATTCATTTAAAGACAATAGTTTATGAGTAAAAGTGTGCAAACATTACCCCAGTGTTTATGAGCACCGCCATCACTTCCATGTCCGATACCTCCGCCGCCATGACTGATAAAGTCTTGCGTGTGATGGGACGCCGATGCCTCTAAATCATCCTTTTCTGCCGCAGCAATAGTTTCGGATACACTGCATGACCAAAGCGAAACAGACAGTAACGCGATAAATAAACCATTGAGTTTCATTACTGTACGGCTAAGTGAAACAATTCAATGAAGTATATTATTTTTTTGTTGTTGTTCAGAAAACACGGAGCGTAACACACATTCACACTGTCAGACAAGCAAGAAAAAAGTTTTTCAACGAATCAGTGCGTATCGGAATTTATATACGAAGTACGCGAACAGAAAATTGCATATGATTTAATTTTTTTGTGGGAAAAAAATTGTAATAACGCGCGACACAATAAAACACTTTTTTCTCGCGACGTAACCAAAAAAATTATATAATAACAGTAATAATCTAATTGTTTTTGCTTTTGAGACATTAAAATAAAAAAAACGATTTTTTTTCGCATATAATACCCCAATCATAATTCATAATAAAAAATTGTCTCCTTTTTTTATAAAAAAAATATTAAGTTATCGCCGAAAAAGCAAAAAAATTGGTCACACAACAAACATGCATAAAGTAGTGCTAATCACCACTCAACTCCAGTTCGTTCATAACTGATACCGAATTATTGATATTACTCGCCGCTTTCTTGCTTTAAAGCTGTTATTTTAGAAAGTAATGTGTTATTTAAATCAATAGTTAATGAAAGGAAATGCAATATTAACTTATCTAATTCGTACGAAACAGATCAACTCAATTAGGAACTAGAATGAACTGAAATATTAATTCACTTTTTCTAGTATTTCGGATCGTTTTAAATTTCTATTTATTCTAAAATAACCGTTAATTTATGTGTCTAAATATAGATTGGATAAATTTGATTTTTAGCTAATTTTTGTTCATTCTAGTTTTTCTATATATTAAACCTTATAATTAAAAATTTTCTTAATTTTTAATAAATTAGTATAAAATGTTGCGAAAAATAGATAAAACAATATGCCACCTGTTGAGTTGACTCAACTTCACTGGGATAATTTTCCGTAAAATCTTTAGTGCAGTGTAGAAAACTTTTGCAAAGATAATTAAAAGTTAATATTATTAAAAAATATATTGATTGAAAACTTTTATTTAAAGGCTTTTTAGAATTTAGGATAGCTATACTTTTCAAATTTATGAGATAAAAATTATAATCAAATCTGAACCGTAAATTATTGATTTATGTTATAGCATATCGATAAAACAATAAATTTCTTCAGGCAAAAGTTAATACAACAACAATCAAACATTTAGTCGAATTCTTAAAAGATTGTAACTACCAGTCCATAAAACTACCGTATATTAAATCACTTAAAGCATTTTGAAATGCAATTACCGTATATGATCGAAAATTATGATATAATACCTTTAATTCGTTTAAACTGAACCTTTGTTCAGGGTTATGTTTAAATTGAGATTAAACTGTAATAATTTTAAAAGATTAAAAAAAATTGAAACTCTAAATTTTTTTCACAAATCATGATTTATCTCAATTTTAAAATTCAACAAAAAAATTAACTTCTATTGTTATTGTCAACTATATTACATTTATTTTAGCTTATCGTATAATATACTAAAAGAATGATCTCTCTCTCTCTCTCTCTCCCTCCCTCTGACACGTTCTCCTACATTATTAAGATAAGCTATTTTAACGAACGTTACCTAACAATATCTGATACTTTTAACCTATTGTTGTATTGTGCGAAAAAATAAATTGTGAAATGCAATAATAAAACAAAATAACAGAAATTAAAATTATATAACCGTCATTTACAATAATATAAACAACTTAATACGTTAGACGGCCATAAAAATGCTATTACCACGCGAAGCGGTGTTACAACTAGTACTAAAAGAATGATCTCACTATCTCTCTCTGTCACGTTCTCCTACAATAAGGAAATCAGCTAATTTTCCGAACTTTTCCTAACAATTACTATAAACTTTTAACCTATTGTTGTATTGCGCTAATATATTAAGTGTGAATTGCAATAATAAAACAAAATAACAGAAACTAAAACTTGATAACCGTTATTATACGGGCATAATAATGCTATTACAACGCGAAGCGGGTTTCAACTAGTCATATATTAATCGCTTCATATTTCTCTCTCTCTCTCTCTCTCTCCCTCCCTCTCTACGTCACGTTCTCCTACAATATTGAAATCAGCTATTTTTACTAAATTTACCTAACAATTACTAACCTATTGTTGTATTGCACGAAAAAGGTTAAGTGTGAATGTTATTTCCACGCGAAGCGGGATTCTAGCTATAGTGCAAATTAAAACAAGATCGATACGGTCATAATATCTGACTTTGCTATTTAAATTTTAGCTTCGTTTAAATACTCTCTTCGTTCGCTCGCTCCCATTATTTTATATTTTCTGTTGTAAGTTAAACATTATGTTAAAAGCAGATGAAATCAAAAATAAATCACTTTATTATTGCTTATTAGTGGCATATGCCACTTAAATTTTTGATATTTCACCGAATTTTCCGTATTTTGCGACCTTTTTGAAATTAAAAATCCATATTTTTACAGCAAAAACCGGCATATGCCACTTTTATTATTAATCAAATTTTGTCATATTAGCCTAAATTTGTATACTTTGGCCAGTTTTATGATATTTTTGCTATTTTGAGCATGAAATTAGTTATTTTTTCAACAAAAAGCGGAATATGCCACTCAATTTTAACCCTTAATTTTGCTTATTTTTCTCAGAATTTTGCCTAATTTGACGGAATTTTGTTCATTTTTGACCCATTAAGAGGCAATTTTGAGCTTAAGTTTTGTATTTTTTACCCTATTTTTGCCATTTTTAATCTTTAAAATCCCTTTATTAGCTTAAGAAAATGATAAAATCCCTTTATTAAAGTAAAGATTAAAATTCCTTAATTAACGTAAGGGTTGGGTAATGCTATTCTAATATGAAATCGAATTATTATAGACATTGGTGAACATTATATCTTTAATATTAATGCCTTTCGCGGTATAACTACTTATTAAAAAACGGATCTTTCGAGTTGAACAAAATTTTTCTATGGCATTGTCGGTGTAATGCAAAAGAAAAAAGAAAAAGCGATTATAATGAAATTCCTGTGTCGGGTGAAGATATCGCTTTTTTATGGTTTATAATACTATCAGATCATAAATTTCTTTAGATTTTTAGCAGTTGTCGTCTTCGTTTGAGCAATAAAAAAATTATCATTAGATTTGATTTTGTTTGGTCCGAGTTTCTGATTATTTGCTTCTTATAGTCTGGAATGAACTTTTTGTAGTTGAAAATACTATGACATTAAAAAATAGGGTTAACATTCATTTTTAATCTAATGATATGTTCAAATCTGATTCCCAAACCGTAAAATTCCTACTAAAGGTTGATTTAATTTTCAACAAATAAATTATATTACATACATATTTTTGAATCACTTTTTAAAACGTTATTTTCCCCCATTTTTTCTTACATTCCTTTGTGAATCTATATTCACTGTTCATTGATCTAATTTCTATGAGCCGATCAAGTAAAATATGGATAATTAACAATTAAAATTGAACTACAATAACATTTGTAAAATAGCTTTGGATTTTTTGTTAGTAACAAATTGTTTCATGAGATTGTTTTTTAAAATAATTTCTAATTTGGACTCAAATGGGGTTAAACCATTGAATGCTTTGTTATCGTTTGTGACTTAAAGCCTAATCATTTTTTAGTCTGTTTTAAGCTATTAATTATAATTAAATAATTTCTTCGATATAACATGTAAATTTATTAATGACGTTACAACAAAAATGTTTTACATAACACACAAGTTTATGTACGAAGTTTACAAAGCAAACAATTTTTTTAAGGCCAACAAAACAAAAAATATGTTTCGATATTAAATTAAAAAACAATTACGACGCGTTATATTCTCCATCGATCGGAATCGGAATCCGAATCCGAATCCGAATCAGAATCAATAATATAATCTGAATCAGCGTTCGATCGAATATCGGGTGAAATTATTGCTAATAAATTAATCGAATCGTTTTCGCGAAAACCAATTTCCGGATCGAAAATTTCCGACAAAAGCATGAAACGAGTATAACTCCAATCCGCGTCTTCGTGAGTGAATTTGCGCTTAAATTGTCGGATATATGAACTGCTGCCTGAGTTTATGCCCCTAATAATCCATTGGACGCTCGCATCGAACGACCATTTAAAGGATTTATTTAAATTATTACACTCCAAAAAGTATTTAATGTATTCGTTTCGCTCGCTATCGATGTAATATTCAACCTTTATTTGCCACATGAATCCGAACTCAAACATGGGTGGACTGCAATCAAATCCAATGGTGCGAAACGATCGTACGTTCCATACTATGCAATTAATCCACACTACGCTAACCAACCCCCCATTTTTTTGTTTCGCTGATTCCTCGCGATTACTCTTAGTCACGACAGCATCCAACTTCCTGTCCGCAGATTGAAAGTTGCGGTTAATTTGGGTTAACTCTGTTCGCAAATCAGACAACTTTTTGTTCAAATCGTTTATCTGTATATTCGATTTGGCGCTGAATTCATCCATCAATTTCATTCGCTTATTGGCCGCAAATTTGTAAGATTTTAGTCTTTTATTCAGTTTCACATTCTTGTCGTTAATCTCATCGATAAGCTTATCCTTATCTTTGATCTGTTTTGTAGCGTTTGCCACATAAGCGTTGTGTTTCTTCGTCAACTCTTCGTTACTTATTTCCAAGTTTTTAGCTTTAGCTAACAAATTGCTATTACAGTGGTGTTCATCGAGATCGCCATTTTTATCGCCACAAACCAAGCAAATCGCGTCCGGATTATAGCCACACGTTTTCACGTGCTCTTTAATTCGTCCCAAACTGATCTGTTTGTGGCATCCTTTCGCGTAAAAATCACATTTGATCTCCAGCTTATCGAGCATATTCTTTATTAGTCGTGGCGGTTGTAATAACTGATTGGTGTCAAGTTTTTGCCTATCATTAGGACAGCTGTCGTTATTTTGAAGCCATTGGTGTAAGCAATCGCTGCAATACATTCGATTGCAACATGGAGTGAGCACAGGTTTGTTCACTATAGCCAGACATATTCCGCACAATAACTCTTCGTCCGATGGACGTAAACCAATAAACCGTGATTCGTCTATACCTGGCATCGTTTATATGGATATACGGTTATATGGAATGATATAGATATCAGTACTAATTTGAGTTTATATTAAGATTTGAGATACGACGGCGACAACCATTAAAAACGATATTTAAAATATTTGATTCCAACAAGTGATACATAAGAAACTTTGAATAAAACATTCAAATTAATTGTTTAGTTCACGAGATATATGGATAGACGGTTATATGGAATAAATGATATATTTTTCGAATTTAAACATATATTTTTTATATATTCAACGGATTTTCTAAGAAAACTATTGTTGAAAAATTAAACCTAAATAAGCACTTATGTAAACCATAAAAGTTGTGAAAAGTCTATAAAACAATGCAAATAATGTAATAGTGTTGCGCGCGATTACTGTTAATTTAAAATACAATTCTATTATAAAGTGATAAATTTGATTATATTCAATCAAATTAATTTTATTTTAATTTCCATTTATTTACTATTTTCGTAGTCATCATAATTAATAATCATTCATTCTATTATCAATCATTTTTTATAAAGTATACTTTTACATCAAATCTAATTCTATTTTTTAAATAATTTTTGGTTACAAATTTTTTAAACGGAAAAAAGAATGATTTGTTAATAATAACTTTTTACGTATTGAATATTATTATCGTATAAAATAGAGTAAGGCATTTCACATTATTAATAACTCTGTTGATTAATATTAAGAATTCCTTTTGAGTTGCAATCATTTTCAATAAAAAATATATACCACCGTATAAGTTATTGCCTCTTTTTTTAGACGTCAACAACTAATTTTTTTGCTGTTAACGCGGATGTGCTTCTATGCTCCAAATGTGAATTATGGACCCTAAACACAGTAACTATGATGTTCGCGCTAACATCGCATATATCGTATGATTCGCCACCATTTACAGGAAAACCTATTGTATGGCCCATTCGATTATTTGTGTTACCAGTTATTTAAATTTTACGCAATCATTTTTTTACGCGTCCAAACAATTCTTTTTATAAACATATAATTTACTTGAGTTCAAATTAATAAAACGCTTTTAATAGCACTTAAATCAACAAAACAAAAATCGCGGTAATAAAAGCGAATATGCCATAAATGGAAGCTGAATGAGAAGCAAAAAAATAAAAAAATGAAAGGCAATACCAAACCAGCTCAAGACTTAACGTTAAATATAAAACTTCGATATGACATAACCCATACATACAGCGCAAGCTTTTATTAACTCATTTAATAGCTGTTCTTTGAGCGAAGAACAAGTTTGAATGTGGACATAGATTGTGTCCCATTTAGATATTACTGTATATATCACTGAAATGCTTTTGCCTTTTCATATACTCAATGCTACTTTCATTTTTTCCCATTCGCTTCTTATAGTTCTTCTTCTTGTTCTCGTTCTTACACTTTTTTCTCTGGCTATGCTTCTCGTATTTTGGAAACTGACTTATTGAAAGCCATTGAGATTTTTGCACATAACTGTCTATGTGTAGCCGTTGAAAGAAATCGATTGATGCAAAGTACTGATTGTATATATAGCTCCCAACAGCAATGCGTGTAACGAGTAATATATCGCTTATTGTACAGCATTACATCAGTCTATCAGCCAAAATTTTTTCATTCAACTCTCTCGCTCTCTATTGCTATTCTGCTTCTTCAGAGAAGCAGAAATGTTTTTTGTTCTTCCTTTTTCGCAAAATTATTTGCTACCGAAAAAAAAATTAAAGAACAATTGGCGTCCCAATAAACGTTTGACGAGAAACTTGTGCGTTACGTTCGTATGTGTGTATGATTTTTTCGTTAAATCAATTTCGCGTATTATAGACATAATAATAAGTGGTAGTAGAGTAGTATTGCGCAGAAATATTAAATAAAGTTATAGAAGTTTTTGTGTTTGGGCAGAGGCAGTGTTTGCGCCGATTTTCATAGCACAACACACGCCGCATATATGTTGTATTCTGTAAGCGAATATAAGTTTTTCGGTGGAAACATACAGCGCATTAGCCGACATATACAGCGATCAAACTCTAACTAAACATCGAGTGCACCGCCAAATACGCTATCACTGTCTGACACATAGCACTGTCTTTCATCCATATAATTGTGTGTCACTCGTGACTTATTAATTAAAACATCGCGATTGTCACTGTTTTTCAGTCTCGTCTGATCGATACTATTTTTTCTATATATATATCTTAGATTTTCTAAGAGTAATACTAAAAAACTTTCAACTAACTATTTATTCATATTTCATACTTATAACAATCAATTGTTTTCCGATGCTATTTCAACTAAATTTCGTGTGTATATGTGTGTGCGTGAGTTTTCACTGTTTCATTCTATGCTCTGATTAGTGTTCGCTGTCTGAAAACTTTTTTTCGTGTACTAAAACAATACTTTTCTCGTCTCATACGCATAAACATTATTAATCAAAATAAAATGGTGAGCGGAAAAAAAAGTTTTGTTTTAGACTTTTTTCCCTGTCTATAATATATGATTTATAAAACTGAACGTTGATATCTTTATAAATTTTTGATATAAATTTATCGAATATACTTTTTGTGCGCTAAAATTTTGTATATTAAATATTTTGACCCGCAAACAAAAATCGATTAAATTTTAAAATATCAATTTTCTGTATTATTTATTAGTTTCGAAAGGAAATTTTTTGTTAAAGCAGAGCACAGCTGTCAACGAGAGCTGAGCTCAAATCACTTGTTATGATTAATTTTAAATTTTTACCCCAATATAATGGCTGCAAAGTTGCGGCCTTTCAATGGGGTTTTATTGCGATTTTGAAGTAAAAGCAATTTATCACTGTTTGCGAGCGAAACTGTAACTATTCAACAACAACAACAAAAATAAGAGTTTTTTATAGATGAAGCCGTTGCGAATAGTAAAGCGCAAAAAATTGAATTAAATGCGAAGCACGGGAAAAAGTACCGTTGTTTTTGTTAACAAATGATTAAAACTTTTTTAAATACCAAGAGAGACGAGAGTACGTATAGCACGCAACACATAATATCTTTTTCGCATGTAAAACAATAATTTTATATTGTTAGGGGAATTTTTTTCCCGACGAATATAATAGCGTAGAAAAGCGGCTGCTTTTAAGATAAAAGATATTTCCCAAAATGAAAGTTCTGTGTCATTGTTTCGCAAGTGTGAAATACATTTGTCAGAGTCTATGCGGCGTTAAAAAAATAGTTTGTGTATATAATTCTATATATTCCCATAGTATATACCATCTTATATATATCGTTTCGAATTTTTTATCCGGTCTTTTAAAAGAAAATATTGTATTATATAAATGTGTGAATTTTTTTTCTCAGTTCATTAACATAAGAAAGAACTTCCATAATCACATCTATCTTTTTTTGTGTGAGCGCTATCAAAGTTAATAGCTTAGGGCTTGTCATAATTTAGACATGAAGCCATATATTATTAGTTTTTTTAATACTTTTTTGTGTGCCTATTTATTCTCCAAGATTTGTCGCGCATTCGCGATTTTTGTTAGCATTAATTAAAAATTATCTGATAACTTATCGAGAAAAAAAATGTTTTATCATTAAAATGTACAGAAAATTAGCAAACAATTCACGGAATACTGCGTACCGCTTTTCGCGTTATAAGAAAATTTTTTTCCGTAAAATCTCTTTTATTAGCTATTAGAGGCCGAATAAAAATATATGTTTAACTTCCCACTACATTCCCGCACGTTTTACGGCTACTCATCGGGTTTGCAACTATACTCTAGATATTAATTTATCATTACTACAAATCTTAAGCAAATTGTTTAATAAGTAAAATATCGATTTTTTGAATACACTGTATAAAACTTATGGCTATAAAAATTATACAAATTAGATGTTATAAGTTACGATTTTATATACAGTACGCTTAATAAAATTCAATATTGTTAATTATCAATAGCAAATCAAAGCTTACTTAAAAGCTCATTAGTTATCAGCTGATGTGCAGGGATGGGATTTTTATTACTCAAAATTTTGTAAAAAATTATGCCATAATGCACGCCAATAATTTACACTTAAACATGCCCTAAAATTCCCATTCCTGCTGATGAGTCTGCTATGAATTTTGGGGCAACTCATTCAATCCGTGGAATTTAAAGTTTTCTCATCGTATCCTTAACCGCACTGCTTCTACCGGTTCCTCTGTGGGCCTCTATAAGCTATCATTTTTTATATTTATTTGCATAGAAGATAAGAATGGCAATCTTATTCTTCTTTCATGAATAAATTTGGGATTGAACTAAAGAGTAAGTAACTTTTTTGCAAGGATTATGTCTTTCACTTAAATGTGGTTAAAATTTGTGATAACGATTTGATAACGAAAGCCAAACAATTGGCGTTAAAGACTAAAATTTACTGCAAATAACCGAAAAGATTTTTAACGACTAATTATGTTTAATGAATATTTATTAATTATCTGCGAAACGCGATCTTATTTATTTTACACATAATATGCCAAAACGAAATTAAAAAGAGAATGATTAAATGAACAAATATTGAAATTTGGAGAAATATATTGTAAATATTATTTTTTTTGAGTTCAATTATTATAATAGTAAATGAAATATGGAATTAAAGGACAAACTAAACTACCAAACGAATGGTGTTGAGGACACATTATTAGTTTCCATCTGCATCGCCATTAGTGGCCCCAGAGTTGGCTTCTCTACGCATAAGAATGTAAATCTTCTCTTTGATCCACTCTTTAGCGTACGGCGCGTACGTACTGCTATCGCGCTGATAGATCAGACACGACAGATCAGTCAATTGGTCGATATAGTCGAACAGCTGCGATATATCGTATGTGATGGCAGGCAACGATGGGTTCGTTTTCTTCAGGTGTTGTTCGTATATATTGCATATGCCTTCCATCGCTTCGTTTACCGTTTCGTAGTCGCAGTACGTTCGCGAATCCTCTTTTCCCGGTTGTATTAACACGATTGTGTGCGCCATTAGTACACGATTATTAGTTTAGTTTAGTTTGGTTTAATGGTTTAAAACAATAAACACGATAACAGTAAAAACAGTTTATATCTCACGCAATAATCAACGCGTTTTCAATACTATGACGTCATTTACGGTTATGTGTGTGTGCTTTGCCGTACATATTTAACGTCATTTTTAACGTTATTACGGGTTGAAAATTTGAAATTATCAAAATATTGGCTGAGAATTTAAGTTGACGAAAAAAAACTAATTATATGATTATTGCGGGTTGAATTGTTAAATACACTTCGTTTAACCTAAGCTCTGATTTTCTGGCACAGTAGGTTATGTGTACTTTTTTTTCGAAAAGTCGATGATAGCATTGAAAAAGTGTGTGATCAGTCGTTATCTTACGTGGCTTAACTGGATTAGGGTAACATACTTTTGTTTTTTTTTGTTTCTGTAAGCGTTAAGAGACAATAAAATAAATGCTGAGAGAATAACTGTTTACAAGATTACGGCGCACGAACTCATATTTTTTCGTAAGTCTCTGTGCCATTTAAAAACTACTCTTTTTTAGTGGAGATGGGAGGAAGAATTTCCGCGATAATGAATGAAAAGGCACGCAATAAAAAAATGAGTTAAAACCAAAAATTTTCACAATAAAAGCGTATTAAGTTAATGGAGTACTGTATACAATTCTCTTCTAAAGATATATATCTCTGTTTGACACAAGAACTTTCGACTGTATTCGTATAAGTTATAGAATAACAGAAGAAATAGACATGAAAATAGCGTTAATTTATTATAACTGTCAGTTTATAGCTATCGAACCGCAAAATTTTTTTTATAAAAAAAGCCGAATCTTCGCTCTCTGTTGAATGAGGAAGTGAAGTTTAAACAATAGAAATTTTAATAGTTGAACGCAAAATGGTTAAGGCTATAATCAAATTCTTTTGACGTTAGTATCGATTATGCTATTACTGTGTCTAAAGGTTTTACGGGTTACTTTATAATATATATAGCATTAATGCTAGAAAATTTAAATCAAATGAAACTAGTGATGACTGTTATATCTGTTATAATCATTGCTTTAATTAAACGATATTTTTAAATAAGTAAATTTACATTAAAAATTTTTTTATAAATGAGTAAAATATAATCAGTGTTTGTCACAGTATTTTAATTAAAACTTTTGGCGGAAAATTAATTTCGGTAACAAACGTTGAAAAATTTATTGATTTTTGAATCAATTAAAAAACAATTACTTCCACCGATAAAATATTTGCGCACACATCGTAAACACGAAATTTAAGCCGATTATATTTGTTTTGCCATTTTCGTGATTTAAGCGAAAAATTTTGTTGAGTAATAAATATATTTTTATTTATTATTTTCGCTTAATTTCGCCGAAAAGGGGCATTCATTGAATAAATAATTAAGCGTGAAGTGTGCGCTAATGTTTACTTATGATAAAATTATAATTAAGTTAACAGCGCGTAATTGTTAAACGGATTTTTTTATACTCCTTAATGAGTACTTTATTAAAGTAGCATTAATTACGCGATGTATTAATGCGCGAATAATAATTATTATTACTAGATCTAATAATATATTATTTTTTTTATTAGATTATAAGCAAAAAAAAATTAAACCTCTCACACTTTAATGCTTATATTTTTTACGCCATTTAGTTTTTGTTCTTGAGTTTGAGGAAAAAGATTTTTTTTCGTTAAAGTAAAACATACGCTTTGATTTGTTATGATTGGTTAGAAAAGTGTGTGTGTATATAAAACTTTAAACATATTATTTAGCAAGTTTTGGAGGAGCGAGAAAAAATAACTAAAAGCAACAAAAGAACTCATCGGAAATAACTTAATCGTGAGTTTATAAGAATCTAGTGATCAAAAAGCCTAACAAAATATACCGGAGTATAACAGTCATGTTTTATTTATTTTGATTTGTCAAATAGTGAAGCGAACATAAAAAATAAGAGTTTTTAAAATAGTTTATCCTAACTTTATATTTTTTTATTGTTGTCTTACTATACTATCTCTGTACTGTATTAAAAAAATATTTTTGTTGAAATGTGAATTTTTACACAAAAAAAGAAAGAATTAAACCAATAATCTTTATTTAGTATTGACTTTAAAGGATTTACGAACTTATTTTCCCCACTTTTTACGTTGAAATATATTAGCAATCGATAATGTAATATTTACTGAAAACTTACCGTACATTATTGTCTACTAAAAGTAAAATTTTCCGGCACATTGTGCTAAAAGTTTACTCTGCAATACTGCAGTTTGAATAGAATTATAAAAACTAAAATCATTAGGAATTTTGTTTCTGGCAACTTTTGTTCAGGTTTTGATGATATTTGCCATCAGATTGAGCCCAACCTTACTCGAAAAGAGTCAATTTGAAGTAAATTCTTAAGAGTAAATTATAAAAGCATCCAAATCTAAAAATGAAGCAAACTTGGCTAAACTGAATCCTACTGAAAACTTGTTTTAAGGCCTTATAGAGACCATGTATCTTATTTACATCTTTAAAGTTGTTAAATCCAAAATTATTTAATATAAAGTTATATATTAATTTATGAAAGCTAATAATGAGTTTCTAGCTCGT
The DNA here is from genome assembly GCA_034700185.1 of Phthiracarus laevigatus. NCBI lineage: Eukaryota > Metazoa > Arthropoda > Arachnida > Sarcoptiformes > Phthiracaridae > Phthiracarus > Phthiracarus laevigatus. The sequence goes on from JAQIXJ010000165.1 coordinate 32,940, forward strand.
AAGTTCTTTGAATTTATTTTAATTTCAACAACATTATAGAGTTTTAGTATTTTATAAGCGTGGGGTGCTATTTCTAATCTTTTTGTTGTTTTTTAGAATGATGGCTTCAAAGTTAATTAGAATTATCACAGAAGTATCGAAATAAAAATATTTTCTCACTTACTGAAGAGAGTTGTTTCTGAAAAGAGTGCTTTACGATACGTGTTTCAAATAAAATTACTTCTATGTGAATAAGAAACGTTGCGAACCAACATAAAGTAAGAATTTTTATATAATACAATTGATTGTAATTTTATTCTTGAAAAATTATATCCGTTAATAGTTTCTGTTTATTTCAAAACAACAATTTCGCTATACTTTATAAAATAATTTAAAATCTAATTCTTATTTCGTGTTACTGTAAGAAACATAGGAGATATATAAAGAAATAAGCATATATTTTCTTTCTCATTTTCGGTACACTTTTCCGCAAAATCCACTCTCCAATAATAATATTATTAGTTTTTCGGTTATTGGGGATAGTTTTCCACTTTAATTCAATATAATTTATTTGACTGTTGAGACTATATATTAATAGAAGACAGACGTTTCAGTATATATTGAAAAATACATATTTTTAAGAATATATATATATTTATTGGTTTGTGTATCTCAACTGAATCAGCAATATTCATGATATTACATTTTTTATGCATGGTTGCCAATTCTGTTTTATGCATCTAGAAATTTGTGTACACATAAATATAAATATGTATAAATAAAAACACATATGTGTGTACTGCATATATGAATATAATTATAAATTATGTCATAGCAATTTTTATTGAGGTTGAATTTTAAAATAAAAGTAAGGAATGAAATTGGAAGCAACTTGTTTTAAAAAATGAATTTTCTTTATTAAATTACATAAGTTTGCTGCGTTTAAATATATGCGTAATTACAATAGTTTTAAGATAAATGAGCATTTAATCGAAATCATTACTAAATAATCGTATAAGATTATCGTCCATAACCATATCCACCACCAAAACCGCCTAATGGTCCATAACCGTAACCCCCATGACCATACCCTCCATGACCATAACCTCCATATCCGTGATGCTTGTGCGGAGTTAATCCGTTATCCTGGATATATAAAAATTTGATAGGAATTAATATTTGTTTTTGTAAAAATTTTTATTTGTTAAACATACCCATGTATGAACTTTGCCAAAATCATGGTGTCTATAATGGTGTCCTGCCATTGCAATGTCACTGATGATGAAGACTAACGCAAAAGCGATCAATACCTAGAAAATTTAATTTAAAATAAATTATAAATTTATTTTTCGAATAATTTTTAATACAAATAAATTATTGCGCTTAAAAACATTGGTATCTAAATTTTTAGATAAGTTTTCTTTCTTACCGATAAAATCATTGTATTCATTGTGAGATATGAATTAGTGTATTATTAATCACTATGTATATTACAAGCGTTGAAATAATTCAATGTTTGTTTTAAGAGTTGGAATGAGAAATAATGTATAAAATTTGGATTTATATAACAAAGTATTGGAACAACAATTTAGCCTAATCGTTAAGCGAAAAAACTCAAATTGTCTCATAATGTCCAGATACCGCAAGGAAAAAAGACAAAGTTCAAGGAATGATGATAAATACAATGCAAGCATATTTGATTTAATTGTCTGGAGCAGACACACCTAAAATCATTCAGGTCTTGTTACAATAGAGATATCTATATACCACAACAAGGACATATAGTATGCATGATTAGATAAGTTTATTAGTTTTTCCTCAATTATATTAATTTTTAACGTTTTTTTCTGGTTCACGCGTAATGTCTCTATTAAATTACACCCACACTTACTGCGCAAATAATTTTTTAGCTGCTCTGCAAAAACTTATGCTTAAATCTTTTCTTTTTTTTTGTTTGTGAATTTTTTTGTGGATAAAATCTTTGAGAGAATATAGATATTTCGTTAAAATAATGTTTGAAGATTATGTATTTATAAGCTTTGTGTGCGGCTAAATAAAAAGATGGAATAAAAATAAAGCTAAATTTGTTTTCCGAATGTGTTAAGTTTTTATTTTATTAAAAATTAAAACTAAAAGTGCATACGAGAGATAACACGAATTTTACATTTTACACTCTACAGTGTGATTATGGGTATCATAAGAATGACGATTATTGCCGCAATTAATATCAATTTAAAGAATTTAAACGCCATTACTTTAAGGAGCTTCTAATATGGATTAAATATTTAAAAGCCATCAGAAAAAAGAGAGCTTAAAATTACTTGTATAATGCTTTTTAGATTCTTTGGAAAAAAAGTTTATCTTACTTAAATTTTTAAAATTTTTTCTCTCGTTTCGGTGACAAACTTTACTTTTTTTTAGAAATTAGACAAAAAAAGGCGAAAAAATATTCAAGATAAAACTCATTTTTTAAAATATTAGTTTTTCATCGCAACCGCGCGCTAATTATAATGTTGACACTTTTTCTTGGTTGCAAATTACTCATAAATCATGTGCCACCAAGTTTTTTCTTTACTTTTTTTGAATGCTTTTCGCTCTCCGGGAAAAAAATAACTAAAACTAAAACTACCAAAACTGACAGTAACTTAATTATTACTATGTTTTTGGCACCAGAAATAAATGACATTATATGAAACATTAATGCACTGTACTGTAAGAGACGCATTTATTTGTATGGTTACTTTACTCTAATTTTTATTCTAACTCAATCATCGGTACGGCTGTGTAGACACTTTTGAAAGCGTTATTCAAACTGATACCTGCAACTAGAGTAACACTATGTCTTAAAACTAATTCGAATAAGATTTTTAACATTTTACGGTATGCTTTATGTGTTGGGTAATTTACAAAATAGTGTTATCTTTAACTTGTGTGCATAATTATCGATTTTGAATGATAAGTAAATGTGCAAAAATATAACCAAAAATAATGAGCTTGAATTTATAATTAAATTATAGGCATGCATAGAAAAAAAACTCTGATTATTCAGTAACTTGTTTGAAATTGAATCATTTTTTTGTTTTTTTAGACTAGCTTTATATATTCCCAACTTTTTCCACTTATATATTTAATTAAACTTTCTCATTGATTAAAAATCTAGTGTGACTCCAAATAATTAACAACATTTTTGTAGAGATTAATAAAAATATTTTCCAAAAACGTGAATACAATTTATGTATGTTCTGTTAATACGTGGGATTACGCTTTTTAAAGTTAATTGAGTGTAAAATATTGTTTATATTCATAAACAATAGATATTGACTTATTATAAAAAATTATTGTTTACGGAGACATATTTTTAGTCGCTTGTCTAAAAAGTGGCAAAATATTTTGTCTTTTGTCTTTGAAAAAAATGTTTAACGTGAAAAAAGCGCTTAAGAGTGAAAGAACTAAAAAAAATAAAATCAAGTTTACTCTACAAATATAAATAATTGGTTTCGAGTCAATATCGCGAGAACTAATAAGTTAGTCTACGCTTATAATCACTCATCGATAAAAAAATAACAAAAAAGTTTATTCCGAAACAGCATAGAACCACCAGTCTAACAGTATTGCGATCAATTATTTGCTTTACTTGTAATTTGTCATTTGATAAAATCTAGACATGTAAAGATGGATCCAAGCTTGACTGAAATATCTAGTTTGTATTTAATTTTTACGTTTTAATATTGAATTTTTGAAACGTATTTACATTAAAACAAATTTATTAACTAGTTTTTAGATTAATGTTCTTTAAGAAACTGTTTTTTAATGTAATTCGTTACAATATATTACCAAATAATTATGAATCAGTAAATTGCTAATCTAACAGACAAACAAACGATTTTGTCCAACAAAAATAAAATTAAGAATGAGATGATGTAAGTAGTTTTATTTTTTTAACCGAACATTATTCTATAATTTATTATACTTTAATAGTTAAACTTTTTGAATCTAATAACTGTTGCTAAAATGGGAAGATTTATTTTTTAAAATTGAAATTTTTATTGTAATACAATGTTTTGCAATATTTGAAGTGAAACATATTTTCGCATTAAAAATGTTTTCGCATTAAATTTTCTTCTAATAAATATTTATACATTATTTTTACATTTCAATGATAACTAAGAATTGTAAATAAGGGAATAAAATGTTTGGCATCTCTGATACCTTAGAAATCTGTTTGATTTATAGTTTTGAAGTTAATATTTTCTTTGTTAACGCAATAAATGTCTAAATAATACAAAATGTTTAATAGCATCAGAATGTTCCGGAATGTGTCGATCTGGGGGTGGGTTACTTTCGAACTCTTCAAAATTTTAAGGGGCGGGTTAAACTATTCGGATTTAAACGACAATTTTTCTACCAACGGACAAAAAACATTATAAATTGAGAAATATCGGGGGGGGGGGTGTTAGCTGGGTTAGCTACCTCTGGGACTCTTTGATAGGTTTGAATTAAGAATTTGTATGCATCATTTATCCTTTTTTCAATTTATTTTGTATACCCTTTTTCATAAAAATTAAATCAGTTTAAATAATTTAAATGAATGATGTAATGCAAAATCCTTTGTTAACCAATTTTTAATTAGTATATAAAGAAAAAGATCAAATATGTACTAAAATTAAAAAGAATCTCATTACTTATTATTCCATAATTAACATTCAAAAAAGTCCTATTTGTTGTATAACACCATTCAATTAATATAATGTTAAAATATTTTAGTTCTATTATGTTTAGTTGAGTTTTTACTTGATATTACGATTTTAATTCTATATAATAATAATTTATTGTAATGACAATTAAAATTTGTTCCATTATTCTTTTGGTTGAAGAAGAAAAAACCTGTCTTAAAAAATGGCGTATATGTAACCAAAAAAAAGAGAAAGGTTTTCCAATTTTTCTTTATTACAATCCAAACTAATATTAGTAAATTGAGCTATTTTAAGAATGTTGCTTAATGGTCAGAATTTAACAATGATAAATTAAGAATAGAGCGAGCAATCACCAACAGTAACCAATGGTCTATGGATTCAATAATGCGATAATAAACAATCAAAATCAGCTCAAACTAATGGCAAATTTTTACTGTTTTACATCACAATGATAAAACGAAAAATGTTTGCAACAAAAGTTTTTTGTTTGTTTTTGCTGAATAATTAAAGTGTTCGCGTGTTTTAGAAATCTATTGATAAACTTTTTGAATGAATAAAACATCAAAACGTGAACATTGTTTATAGAAACGAGGAACAAAAAAGTTTTTATGTGTTTACAGTGTAAATATTATATAGTAATTTATAATTGATTATTAGCTCAAACATTTCACTTTAACTTGAAAATTAATTATTTTCAAATTTATTCGAACCTTAAGGGAAATTAGGAAATTAGCAAAATTAGTAAATTTATTCTACACATATGAGAGAATACTCTTAACGCTTTCAAGTCTTTTGTGTATTTTTTTGCTTAACTCCTCAAACATCGACTCAACAACACGAGCAGAAAGAACACTGTATCATTCCGTAATGAATTTTATCTCAACGGTTAAGTATGAGATGGCACAAAAAAACGGCACTCATATATCATTGGATTCTGTACGGTTATATTCATAAATTGGAGTTTTTTTTCGCACCGAAACGATAATGTTATAATTTCGTAGTTAGAAAACGAACCGATAGATAAAAATGAGTGGGGAATAGAAAATATATCAAACTTTCACATCAATCGTTGGCCACCAAAATGCATTAAAGTAAAACTAACTATTACTGTGTGGCGCATATTTTCTTCTTGTTATTATTATTTTTTGTTTTTGTGCCATTTTTGGGTTCACTTGATATTAGTCAATATATGTGTGTCTCAGCACAAAATTATAACCAAACAACAGTTTGGGTCATATACTGAGAGAGAAAATAATGTCACTTTAGATGGAAGTCTTTCTCTCTGCGAATCAAATGGGACTCATAACTCAACGGTTTAATGTTGTGAAAGAGAATTATACCAATTGAATCTTTACCCCGAGAAGAGACATATAGAGATCGGCAATAATTTTTAGTAACTTTTCTTTATGAGAATGGAAGATATGTATGTTGTTTTTTTTCGGTGGGCATCAGGAACAGAGAAATGAAAATAAATTTCTCTTTTTTTTATCAATGGATTTTTAAAATAGTTGTATTATAAGAAGTCATTTAGATATTGTCAAACAAAATTTATTTTATAATAAATCAGAATTTGGAAGCTATAGTTGGATGCGATACACTTCTTTGATTAGAGTTTTTTTTGTTGCACCACATTGTCTGTATTTCAACTATTAAATTCTTGCTATTTATATGACCGGTTCTTAATTTTAAACAATTATAAAGTTTTAATAATTTTTTAATTTTTAATAGTTTTATTTTCCGCTTTGATTATCCAATTATTAAAGTTTTTCTGATAGTTCCACTTGGGGTGAAACCCGTAATTTTTGATAATATTGAATATAAAAAAGTGATAATATTATTATTTAGTTATATTTAAACGGGATATTTTTTAAACAATTTGTAAATGAGTAAAAACCAATAATTTTATTTTATTATAACAAAAATCTAAAATCGGTTTTAAATCCGGAATAAAAAATAGTAAAACAGATAGTATCATATCTTTGTAATTATATTAAGTTTTTAGTAAATAGTTGTAACAAACTTTTATTTAGACCATCAATAATTTTAATAATTATTGAACAATTATATTTAAAATACATATTGCATATACCATTCACATGAGTTATTCTCTAATTTCATGTGACACGTCGTAAATGAATATTAATTAAAATAAAAATCTGTAAAAATAGTTGTAAAATTAAAAATAAGGGAATTAATATTAATTAATCAAGTTTTCATTTTTTCACTAAGTTTTTGATATTAATTATTTGTAAGATCTAGAATACATAATTACACTATGGATGCTAAAATAATGGTATTTTGATACTCAATTTGGTTCAATATTGTATTTATTGTTAGCAAAAAAAATTTACTAATTTTTAAAAACCTAAAGGTTTAAATAGTTTTATGTTAAAGGTTATATAGTCTTAGGCTTAAGCCTAAACTTAAAAACAGACATAGGTCTAGCCTATAGCCTAAACATAAGGTCATCTCTAAGTTAGACAGACATCGCTAAGAACATATGTTAATTATACGATCGTGATCTAAGTCTCCTTTTCATTCTTAATCTTTTTTGTTGATAATAATGCAATTTTCGTCTGTGCGAACGAAAACTGCCATAAGCGCACACATTTTGACAATCGTTTTTTGTTACAAAATGGTTTTCGTTACCGTCACAGCCGCTCCACTCGAATGGTTCGCATCTTCGCGTATTTTGGTTAAAATAAAAGCGATGAAAGCATTGACCTTTTTTCGCTGGTAGATAGCAATTAGCTTTCCGACACTCTGTTTATCAATTTAATTTAATATGATTAACAAAAAAAATTTGTTGGCATAATTAAAAGAAATTTCGTTCACCTATTGTTACGACTAATAGAGTTATTAATATGGTTATTACGAATATTATGCTAAACAAATACACATTTTTGCGAACCTTCATCACTGAATTAATTTCATTAATATCACGTATTTTGTTCTTATTTTGTTCTTACGGGTTAAAATTAATCACTTTTTGATAAATAATTATTCATGTTCCGGGAAACTACACGTCATGTAAAACAATTTTTATTGTTGTTTTTTGCCAACTCTTTTAGTATTGAATAATTTGTTAAACAATTAATATTTAAACGTTTAGTATATAATTTTATCCAACATAAGGGGTCTATAATACTATAAGTAATTTTATACCGTAATATAAAGTAACATAGAATTATTAAATTTGTTTTACAAAAATAAACATATTTGCTTCGCTGTTACAGTATATTATTGCACATTATAAACATGATCGTGAGATAAGCTTTAGAGATTAAAAAGTTTAAAGATTATAAAAATTAATTGAACTGTCGTTAATCATTCCGAGAATGTATGGGAGCATTTTTGCTTATATACTTATATTAATTAACGTTAATTAACTGACAGTATATAACTATAAACTAACAAAATCATTATATTTAAGATAATAATGAATAATAATCAAAACATATGAATACATTATATTGAATTTTTAATAAAAGATTAAGTGTTTTATTTAATTTTATTTTACGTCTTAAGCACGTAAAAATGAGTTTGCCTTTATTTAAATTATTGTTATGATTTTTACAGCACACACTATTAATATATTTGATAAGCGATTGTGACGAAACGTTTTTCTCGATCAAAATTATTGACGCAAATAATTAAAACTAAAGGTGGCAATGGTTTTGATTTTTAATGCCTAACTAATTGTTTAACCATTGGTTTTCTGTTTGAATCGATTTGATTTTGATTTGGAGTCACATACATCTAAAGTGACTAAATTTGAATCGTTTGTCGTCATTAATTTATTTAACAAAAACGTTGCATTCACATCAATACGTTTAGCTTATTAATATAAGAAATCGTGTTAAATAAACATTTGATTTAATTCGTAGCCTCTATTACTTTATTAATAGCATTAAAGACACATTTCATTTGTATAGCGGAAAATGATTGATTTATTTGTTAGATATATATATATATATTTAGCTGTTATTTATACGTAATGTTTGCGACCAATATTCACACAAATTGGCGGCAAACGAGTATTGCGCATAAATCCGATTCCCTATCATTTATGTGTGCGTTTCGTTCACTGCCATATCAAATATAAAGAAATTGGGATATAACCAAAAAAAAGTCTTATTTTTATATGCATTTTTGTTAGCTTTGATTTACGAAATTAAAGTGGCAAATCGGCAAAAATCAAGTACATAAACATCGCCGGAATGCGATCCCTTAAGGGTTAGGATGAATAAATATGATCAAGTTTTTATCGTAAAAAAATTCAACTTCGCTTGAAATTAGATATTTTCGGAAGCGATTTCGTGAAAATTTAATATAAATAAGCTTTTTTCTTGTTTATAGAAAAACACTATCTATAAGTTATAAAGACATTTTGCCGTAATAGTCGGTCACTTCAGGTCTGCATAAAATAATAATTTTAAAAGTAACTTTGCTTTTGATAGAAATTGACATTCTGTTCATCCATTCATTTTTCTTTTTTCTCTATCCTCTACTAAAGAGAATAGCGAACCAACGGAAAAACAAAACGTATATAATGATAGCTTATTGCTTACACTACAGTAGAGAATGTGTAGTTTTTTGTAAACTGATTGATGTTGCAACAACAAAATTGGTAATAAGTTGACAAAAAGAGCGATTTATTGAACTCTTTCAAGAATAGTGGATTTGTTAAAATATATTTTAATCAGTTTTTTTTCGTTGTTTTAATTAGTAGTGAACGTTAATATAGTATTTTATCATTATTAATATAATATTAGAATCAAGTTGTTTTGGGTAATATTTAATTTTTGTTAACGTTTACAGATAAGAACGACTTTGTAGTTTAGATTCATTTATTTTTAAATAATATTTTTGCTTAATTTCTAAAAAAACACTTTATACAGTTTTAGTAAATTGGAATATTAAATTGATTACTTTTTACAGTATTTTACGACTATAACTGTGCTTATAATATATCGCCATAAAACTATATTGTTTTAAGAAATTGTTTGATTAAAATAGTGCTTTTTGATAATTTATTTCAGTCAATTTTGTTTTAACTACTATTAATTAAATTAAAAAAAAATCGGCTAAAAAATCCAACTTAATTGACTACTAGTGACGTAAAACATGCAAAGAAACTTAGCGATGTCGTTATTACTACAATTTACAGTACATATACCGTTATAATAAATTTGCATTGTCTAACATTTGGTGTTTGAAGAGTGTATTAACCGTAAGAAATACGGCAATAGTTAGAGGCTATATATACCTTTAAAGTATCACTTATAACGTTAGAAAAGTATAGCTTAACGTTTCTTAAGGAAACGCAGACAAATGCACTTTCATTGTAGAGATTCGCCAATTTTTGCTGCTTTTCACTAGAAGTCTAATGATTACTTTATGCTTTTATCCTTAACATTAAATGAAAGACATGAATAGACACACGCATTAAGATTGCGCACAAAAACTTTTTTGTCATTTATTCATTAAATATGACGCCACTTGATTGAAATACATTTTTTATTATACTGTATACAGGAGATATATAGTCTATCATATCTAAAATTTAATTAATCTTTTAATATTAGTTCTTATGTCGTTTGTTGCGAATACAGTTTATTTCTAAGAGTTAGACTACACTGTAACTATGATTTGAACAAATTAATCTCTCTCTCTCTCTCTCTCTCTCTCGAGATTTCGTAATTAACAAATGATGTTCATATTCACATAAAGTAACTAATAAAATAAATATTAGCCATTGTTTAAAATTTAAACTTTAAATTACTGTTTTTGAAAACTCAGATTAATTTAAGCGTTTATTAACTTTTAGGCGTTTGTTAACTTTTTCCAAAGTACAGTAATTTCTTTTTAGTCTGATTGTTTCAATTTATAATAATCTTGAAATAAAGTAGTTTTGTTTTAACAAAAACAAAAATAACTTTTCGCATAAAGTTTTCTTCTTACATTTTAAAAACTTTCGTTTATTGCAACTATATTTTTTCTTAAAATTACTAGGTTTATATTCCATTCCTTTTTTTAAGATGATTTTTCAGAATAATGTTTTTGTTTCGTTAATTTTTGTTTGTGAACATAGGGATTAAGTAAAGCAAATAAAAACACATTTATTACTTGCTATTAAAAGATTTTAGAGTTATGATTAAAGCTTTAAAGTTTTATTAATTAATTCTTAAGATAAGAAAGATACTTATTTTGCAACAAACTTCTCAATAATTCTTAAATAATTTATTTAATCACAATTAAAATTTGATTTGTCAATTGTTATTAATATATTAATACCGAATTTACAAGTTTATTATTTTCCTTATATAATATTGCTATTTATGGTAACTTTATATTATTATTCACTTAATGCTAAGCTTACTCGAAAAAGCAAATTCAAAGAAACATTTTTTTGTGTGTTTGTATAGACATTAAAAAGCACTTTGAAAAATTACTTTACTCATAATTTATTAGAATGAAATAAAGAAAACAAAAAACACGAAGAGAGAGAGAGAGAGAGAGGGAGGGGAGAGAGAGAGAGAGAGTTTGCTGAGATGGAGCATATAAGAAAATCGTCAGAAAATAAAATACAAGAAAAAATGAAAGCATTAGAAATCTTAAAAGCATTTATACCATTTTATACACTCATTTCCATTTCATATTTTTATCCATTTCACTACATAAACAGCATTTGAATGCGCTATATAGTTATATAGTTATGTATATTTGAAACTTTTAAAAGAATTTCTTTTTCCCATTAGATGTTTTAAAATAAATATCGAAAACTTCGCAAAAAACCGTTTATCAATGAGGGACCATGAGATACGTGAAGCGCAATTTTCGATCCGCGAAACTATCGCTTCTTCTCATATATGACGCCATACTCATATTGAACATAGTAAATCGATGCGTTGCTGCGAAGAAAGTTATGGTACCGAAAGCAGGTATAGATATGTGCGATTAAATATGTTTCACTAGGTTTATAGAGCGATAATTCCTTTAGTAATTAGTATGTATTTTATGATAATATTGCATAAAAACGTGTCTCAAAGGTAAGAAACTTTTCATAAGTGTGAAGGTTGCATCTCAAAAATTCAAAAAATTGTCTTTTAACTTAAACTTCTCTATTTTTCTATAACTTTTTAATGTAAAATCCATCTATACTGTATATGCAAGTACTGTGAATACATTATAACAATGATAATTACATTTATTTTTATCTGTTTAATTTATCAAACTATAGTGTCTATGGGGTCTGAATTTTTCACTTTAAAAGTCTTTAAAAGGACTCGTAACACAAAACATACGTTATAATATCCAAGTAATTGAGAAAACTCTGAAATATTTTAGCTTAATTTAAATTTTTAATTATAAATCTTTATATTAAAAGCTTAAGAGCTTTAGGCATGACTTTTAAAAAATATTTTCATGCTCATTAGTTTTAGAAATTTAGTTATCTTTTAGAGAGCTTTTGTAATTTTTAATCTAAAATAAAAGCAGACTAACCATTAATATTAGTTGTGTTTCAATTAATGGCGCATAAAGTGTTGAAATAAACAAAAACTTTGTGATTCAACTCATTGACCATTGTATTGCCGAAACGCATTTATCACTCTTTATATGTGTAATGCGATTAACTAAATATCGCAAAGTAACGTTAATGGCGTTGTTTTTATTTTTAATGACATCAACGATATTTAATCAAAGTATTTGGAAATAATGAGAAAAAATTAACTTTAATTATCAATTGCTGGACATTTTCCTATAAATTCAAAATAATACCAAAAATTTTAAATTAAGATTACCAGTTGATCATTTTTATTTCTACACGCAAACCATAAACTTTTCGTCATAAAACTACTGTCATTCAGTATAATAAATTTTTGGCAATGTTTGTAACCAAAATTTAAAGTAAAATAAAAGATTACCGGCTAATGTAAAGATAAATATTATTAATTGAGATTTTATCGATGAGTTATCTTTATGTGGTCAATAAATATTGTTTACAATAGTATATTCTTTGAATATACAGTAAATTTGAATATTTTGTTCAAAAGCGCAACATTTTCTTTTGTTTAAGCGATAATAATCAAGTTTTATTAAAACGACAAATAATCTTAATCGGCAATCGATATATTGTTTAAATTACAAAAAAAATAATTGCACTCCAAAAGCATCGCGAATCGTTATTAAAAATAAACTATAATTGGCGACGAAAAAAAACTTAAAAAGATAGTGAATAAAATTAGCATAATTGAAACATGTTGTACTGCAGTGCAAATGAAAGCCAAAAACTGAAACACAACGCATTAATGACTCTCTCGAGAGCGCGTCACTTAAATTTAACCAAATTTTCATAGTGATCTTCCATCCACTAATTTTTGTATATCTTATCTCCTAATTGAGTAATTATTAGATTTACGAGTTGTTCGTACAACGAGAATTAAAACCAAAAAAAAAACTTTTTGGAAACTCGAAACACAAAAGAGGAAAACTTTTTCGGATTTAAAACCATTGCCTGCTTTTCTATAATGAGTGGTAATTCTTAGACTATGGTATGCATTCTTAATGACGCTTTTATGTCAATAAGAAAACTTTCATTTAAAGACAAAAGCGAAAAAACAAAACAAAACGCGGAAGAATTGTAATGCGAACACGTATTTAATCTCTCATTCATCCACTCTTAATCTTATGCTTGAGTTCAATTACCTTAAAGATCAGTTTTCCATTTGTTCGGTAAGTGTCGATAAGTATGTTTATGGAAGCTGTTGAGCAACAAAAAAACTAGTGATACATAGTCAATATTTTGTTCGTCGTCAGAACCATAGAGAAAGAGAGAGCGAAAAGCAAAATATCATAACAAATGAAGATATATTGTTAAAAATAAGTGTATCACATCAAAAAAAAGTAGAGCACACGTAAAAACTTACTCTCTGTCGCTTACCATTTCGTTAGCGAACTCATATATAAGCGTATACACAGACCGACCACCGTATTTCTCTCTGGAAACCCACTCTCATTCTCGTCAGTGACATATCGTTAAACGAGAGAACGTAATGTTTAAAAGCGCTTTAACTATCTTGAAATGTGACTCGTTTTCTGTTCATTAACTGAAAATCGTATTTTTTCTCTTCTTCTTTTTTATAGCGATTTTTCCATCAGGAATCAAATTATCGGCAAATAGCATTGAGGATCAAACTGGTGAGTGATGTGCATGTTTATTATTATTGTTATGTTTCCCTATTTATTATTGACTAATGATTATGATTATATTTATTTATTTGATTTTTTGTGTGTGTATTGTTTTCTATTAATAATCGGTGTTTGCGCGGAATAACTGAATATAATTGTTTTTATTTCGGGTTTGAATTAAATAAAAACAAGTGCGTTTGATTTCGTAACATAAAATGCTCGATCTTATTAGAGCCCGTTTGGGATTAATTATTGGATGTGTGGTTAGAATTAGCCATTTAGTAGTTAAGTTATTACTATTTTTTGGAACTTAATGTTTATCTAGTTTTGCTAATAATACTGGTTTGTTTTAATTCAAAAACATTTCATGGAAGATATTATATTTAACAAGGATTGGATTTTATATTTTTACTATTTTTATTTATTTTATAAATTTACTTGACATAAATATAGTAGAGTGACTAATCAAGGAAAAATACAGTGTTGCTCGTAATGAAAGTTTTTTGTAGCCTTCATAGTGCTTAATGCAAAAAACATAAAAGTAGCTTTATTCAGTAGCGTAGCAAAATGATAGTGTATTCCGTACAAAAGAATGCGCACTCAGTCTGGAAAAAACTTTCATTCCGTGCAACACTGCGCACAACTATTTAGCTTAATACAAAGCGGCAATATTATATTGAATTTATTAGTCGAAAGCTTTTAACTCTTAGCAAAATTATTATATCCTTAATTAGTCACTATACTATACAGACTGCAACACAATGTATACTTGGATCTACATCTCGACAATGCATTATTTAATACAATATATTAATAGCTATACCGAACATTAATTATTAAAGAAATTTTATTTTAAAAATTACAAAGCAATTCATTATTTATAATTTTATTACTTTTAAAAACAAATTCCGGAAATATTTGAATACTATAATATTATAAAACTATATTTGTTCAACCAAATTAGTAATATATTTTGCTTAAACATAAATAAACTGATCTTTTACTATGTGTAGATTCGATATTTTCAACTTAGAATATTTCACAAATTAGTAACTTTTGTATCCACCAATAAACCAAACAACTAAATACAAACTATAAATACTTCAAACTCTAAAATACAAATCCTTGTTAATACCCCACAGTTGCTATAAAAAATAATTCGAGTACTATGTATATACAAATGCTAAATCTATTTGCAATTTATTCCAAACTATTTTATTAAACATTCGCTTAATAATGAAATAATTAGTTAAAATATCTATTATGGATGAGCTCGGTGTTCATTTCTGGCAAAAAGCATAGCGATTCAATGTAATACTTTTGCACAATTGAGCGCATCAACCATTTTAATTCTTTTTATTATTTTTAATGATTAATGGTTTCGAAGCAGTGTTTGGTGCATCGAAACTCTAACACTAATTAACATTAATAAAATAACACGAAAATGAAACAAACTTATTTAGAAAACAGTATGGATTATAATTTAAAACAGCATATTTCGTGTTTAATGCCCAAAACGTAAAATTATAAGTGTGACAAATATTTATTCTTAGCTAAATGTGTACGTTTTAATAAGGGAACGGTTACCATCTCAAGGAGTTAGTGACCAAATTTGAAAGCGTGAAGCGTTTTAGGTTTTCGATGTTTGGGGGATTAAGAGTAATTCGTTAAATATTCATGCAATAATTCTTCAGTTTATTTTTTAATGATACGTTATGAATGTTATATTAATTTTTGACAGCGTTTTTTATTTTGGATTGAATTTTTAAAAGTTATTGAGCTAACTAAATATTACCGAAATACAAAATACAATTTATATGCGCTTCTAACTGTATATTTTAAAGGGGAAAAAACTTTAAAAATGATAGTCCCGCATGTTAACACAGTCCCGATAAATCCCGTAAAAATACCGATCCTGTCCAGTCCCGCCCCGACATTTTTTCAAGTCTAGTATATACTGTATATTTAAACAAGAACGGAACATTCATAAAGAGCTCACTTTACTTTGATAAATGCAGACTTATGTATCAAATATTTAAGATTATCAGCCAAGTTAATAAAAATGCAAAGGCCCTTAATTAATTTAAGAACTCAGTAAACTCCCTTTAAAATTAAACTTGTCACAGACAAACAGACGGACAGACATTGTCAAAACCATAATCCTGTTTTTTTAAAGAAGTAAAAAAAGTAAAAAATTATAAAGCATATTTATTAAAATTTTTATAAAATTGTGTTTAGAAGCGTTATTAATATACTGTATGGATATTCTAGAGCTGTTTGTCATCAAACTTTACAAAACTAAAAATTATAAATTTTAAACTTACTAGATATATTAATTTAATAAACGTTAGTAGTCTATAGAATGAGCGTTTTTATGCACTTAAAATAAATTATTCCGCAAACAACATTTGAGTTTAAATGATTAGAATTTGAATCTAACTCAAGGATACGAACGCATTCACACATTAATTTCAATTGACTCGTGAA